>CABFOP010089439.1:0-16611 GCA_900683385.1 Anoplogaster cornuta | reverse complement strand
ATCAGACCACAGAACATTTTCCCAGAAGGATTTAGGTTTGTCCAGGTGAATCTTGGCAAAGATCAGTTGGGCCTTCTGTTCGGCACTGTTGTGTTGAAGGATGCACAACTCCTACTGACACACTACACGTGACCCCGACGGACACAAATGGGTAGAATTTTATCAGGTTCATTAGTGTCAAACAACACAAGAGTCTGCAGTCTGCATTTTAAACCAGATGACTTTTTGAATTGGGGGCAAAAACAGAGTGAAAAACAGAGGCAGGGAGGAGAGTCAATGGTCCAGCAGACCGCTTTATTTGCACATCCACAGTATAACTCGGCCCAATACTGACGGCCGCTTCCCACCTCCGTCTCTCCCGGCGGGTCAGCCGCGGAGCACCAAAGCCAGCCAGGCTTCCAGGAACATCCCAGCTCCAACCCCGACTGACCAGCTCTCGCAGGCTGCTCCCTCCGCGGACCTCCATCAGTCGCCACTGCTGGCTCCGCTCTCTCTCTCTCTCTCTCCATAGTCCGACTTGCCTCACCAGACACCTGTCAGACTCAGCCTTTCAACCAGTCTGCCTGTAGCCTACTTAGCTAACAAAACCGGCGGTCACTCTAGCTGTAGTCTCAGCCTCAGATGGTCCACCCACTAGCTGTCACTCAAAATGCAAGGAGTATGCCCTCGACCCCGCCCACACAGTATCGACCTCCAAATTTTTATCATTCAAAAAAACAAACATTTTAAAACCATTTACAATTTTTTTGCAATGGTATATTTGGTATATTAGAATATCAATAATGATACAGTATTTTAAATTTCTGTCCAACTTTAAAGAATCTAGTGTAGCATAACTCCATTAGGCCAATACTCCCTTAATAAGGCTCTGCTACAATAAATACTTTTCGGTCTATCAGTGGCAATCAGCAATCAGCGCAATCAACGTGTTACAGAAATGCGATCAACAGGACACTCGAGGACCGTGAAAGTGCTGCGCTGCTGTGAACAGTGTTTTCCACTCACATTAACCTATAAATGTTGATGGAAAATGAGTGGAAAAAGAGTTTTATGGTATGTAATTGTTTCATATCAGGCCTATAGTGGACAGCCTATGAATGACTGTAAATTGAAAAGGTACTCAGATCGACCTGATTAACAAAGTACTCACTACTCATATTGGAAATTGGTATCGGCGCATGTCTACTTTTGAAGAAGTGCCTGAGTTTGTTCCATTCAGCCTTGGGTTATACAAGTGGAAAGAGCAATATCAATAGTAAAAGCAAGAGCATGATTTTCCAGTCAAGAAAAGCAAATGTTGCACTCAAAATGCAACATGTCTTGGAAATTGGTATATGTTTTTGAAAATGTTCTTGAACTTACACATATTACTACATTCTTTTATATCTTTATTACAACTATTCCATACTTTGCGCCGGCCGGGAAGACTACTCCGGAAAGCAGCGGTCAAGACCGGTGAGTTTTGTGTTGTTGTGATGCAATTAAAGGGGCGTGCTGGCCTGTGAACTCTCCACTCCTAGCCCAGGTCGTGAGTCCACTACACAGTGGTTGTAAATTGTTCTTCCTCTTTCCGTAATCACCAATATATTCATTGTTTTTTACTTGTTTTACTTCCAAGTTATTGAAGGTGGGAAAAGAAATATCCTCAGCATATCCAATTTCAAGCTTACTTTACTCTGGTCACAGCTGAATGGAACAACTTCACGCACATTGGGGTTTATCAGACGGCATTCTGGGAAACGTAGGAAACCACTAACTAATCCCCAATCACTATTTGTTCTTGAAGTACACGGGAATTCACAACCTTGACCAATATATAATTCTTAGACATTGTCCACTGTATATGATGAATTTAAAACTGAAGTATACTGTCTAAATCTTCTTTTCAGCTTTAGGCTAATTTGTGAAGTCAGAGATGCCTCTGATCTTTGTTTGTGCATTTGGCTTCTTCCATCAATTGATGAATGAAATCTTTCCTTGCTGTATGTTTTTGCATAAGTGGCAAACGGCTTCAGTTAGCAACATAGCTTCCTCCACTACCTCTGTATGTAGCTTTTGACAATCTGAGGGTGGCATCATGATAAACGTACCAAGATACATTCAACATCTTTTGGACAAGTTACATGGGACTTTTGTTTTGAATATTCATTACTCCTGTAGCTGGATGTGTTGCAAAGGTGGGTGAAGAAGGATTTTAATATCCTGTACACCACTCGGAATGAGCTTTTGGGCCAAGCCAAATGGCACCCAGGTCTTTTCTAAACCTATATAGGAGACAAGGAGACACTTTAATTTTGTTTCTTTCCTTAAAGGGGTGTTTCACCCACAAAATGACTATTTTTCTATCAAGTACTCACCTCTTGATGCCTTGAATCCACAGAGAATTTTCGTTTTTCTTGCATGCTTTCACAGTGAATGACAACCCCAAAAAGGAGGAAATACTTGATGAATGGAAGTTAATACAGGTACGGGTTGCACACGCATGCGCAAACCCGTACGTGCGTGAGACTTTGAATCCGGAAAGGTTTAGAAGTAAGGTAAAGTCAAATGTCAGCGAAAATGCACGTGTTTTGGATGTAGTGTGCATACGACTGGATACAGGACACTTGGAAAGAGTTGTGTGAGCGTTTCTAAAAACTAATTGATATTGTTTTGCTGCTGTTAAACTTGGCCTCCTATTAAGTTCCATTCATCAAGTATTTCCTCGTTTTTGGGTTCTTCATTCACCGTGAAAGCATGCAAGAAAAACGAAAATTCTCTGGATTCAAGGCATAAAGAGGCGAGTACTTGATAGAAAAATAGTCATTTTGTGGGTGAAATGCCCCTTTAACAATGTCCCTATGCTGTTTATTGGTGAGAGTCACAATTCAAACAGGTGGATTAACTATCAGTATTCCACAGTTATACTGGTCTTTATCAATATTGGCCGCGTTTCAAACCAATCGGGCTTGACATTGGATAGATGGGTGTTGTTGATCCTTTTGAATGTCTTTGTTTACAGGAGGCCCATCTCATAGCCACGGCTCTGAATGTGTCCAACAACTGCCCTGTTCTTTGTTCTTCTCCTGGTCCCAGGTTTCTCCACTGCATCCTACCTTAAGGTGCATATAAAGACACACCATGGCTCTCCTCTGCCCCCCACTGCCACAGTACACCCCTTCCCTGAGCCAAGGGGGGAACCGCAGATACACAACGGCACCCCTTACCACTCGGGACGCCAGTGCTCAGTGGAAGGCAAGCAGCCGTCCTCCCCACCCCAAACTTTTATGTTTCTGGCTTTCATTTGCTCTGCTGCTTTTTGGGGAAATGTTGCTGCATCTTTATCTGTTTGAAACATAAGCATACATCAACCTTTGCTGCCAAGCTTCTTGCTCATTGCTTATTTCCCATTGTGCTACTTTTAGATTTCATCTGCTGCTTGTTTTTCTGTTAGCTACCTGTAGGGGTCCCCTATTCAAAAGGAGCGTTGTAGACATAACCTCTCTGTGTGGTAGTTTACAGGCTGCATGGCTGATAAGGAGGAACGTGGCTTGGGATATTTGTATACACAATGTTATGGAAAGGTTAGCTTTTCTTCAATGATTACTATTCTGTAGCTATTAGACCATTTGTATTAAATCATGCAAGCTAAATAGTCTGCAATGAGGCAATTAGGCCAACAATAATAAGTCAGCAACTCCCAATTAACTCATCTCAAAGTTAAAAAAAATGCAAAAGTGTCCAGCAGAAACGTTTTTTAACCATAACCAAGTGAAGGTTTTTTCTTCACTCTTGGGTCGATTGCTTGAATCCGAACCTGAGATCGTTTCAGGGATGTTTTTCACCCTCTCAGATTTGCTTTCACACAAACAGAAATTCTTCTGAACCACGGTGTGTTTGCGTATCACACACTCAATGACACATTTTGTCATTTGCGCATGTAAACATGGAAGAAAGCAGATGCTTGGTGTTCCTAGTTCTGTTTTTGTTTATTTTGTGACATTCTTTTCACGATGAGCAACAATTACGCCTCGGTGCATTTATAACCATGCTGCAGTACTTTCGAAGGAGACTCGTTTCTCAAATGAGAAATTTTGTAATGGCACAAGCTAATGTGAGATGAGTGTTTGGTGCTTTTCTCTCAATGCATGCACTCACAATGACCCTTCTCCAGTCCGATATATTATCCCCTATCCAAATGTTTTGATTTTCCTTAATGATACACATGGAAACTTGTTAGCACAGCATCCTTCCTGTCTGTGGAGCAGATTGCTTTCACACCGGCCCCAGATCCAAGTTCCAAAACAGCTTTCACACCAACAAACTTTCACAGTATACATTCTCAGGTCAGGTCAGTCAGGCCTCATGTAGGAACTAGCAGTGCTGCATCTGTTTATTTGTTTTTTGTTTGTTTTTTGTTTTTTGTCTGTTTAGCATGGCCATGACAATATTAAGTTAACAGTCTGTTTCTGCTTGGCTGGTCCATCACCGGGTGGTCAACAATGCACTGATGTTGCATGATTGTCCTAATGTGTGCACCATTTGCCCTGGATTCATTGGAACGTTTTCAGATATGCCCTTTTGTGAGTGTGTGTGAGTTGTGTTGGGCGGCAGTAGCATAGAGACAGTGCACAGTGAACTACAAGCCACAACTGGGAAAATGTGATGAAACTTATTTGAACTATCTTTGTCATTCAATTAATAACCAAACTATCAAATGAGCCTACACCATTTCTGTGCTGTTAAAGTAACTACCAGACTACGGTTGTCCATCGAAATCATTGATTGTATTGAGAGCTCCATCTTAGATTTGGTTTGCAAAAAGTGTACACCCTGATTTGACTAATTTCCCACCTCGCAACGATTGAATGAATCGTGTGTGTCACACTTCATTTGGCATGTTTTAAATTGAATGCAAACATCATATATCGGGCATTTGAATTTGGACTGCATTTGAGACTCCTAGCGGCAGATTCAAGGCAGTTGTAGTTATTGACTTGTTTGTACTAGAAAAATATCCAAGAAAAAAAAATATATTTGTGAGAAACTATTTTACAGGTGTGCAACTCTCATTGCATGAATTCACATACTGATTTGCAGATGAACAAATTTTGTCCATGACTTATTTGGTACGGGTATGTAAATGTGTTTTGCCCCATATTCACTGAAGAAACTGTAGCAAAAATGTCAGTATGAGTTTCATAATTTGTGATTCGTAGAATAGGATTTGTGCACCTGCAATTAAGTATTTGAGAAGGTTTAACTGTAGTTTTGTGTTTGTGGGAGAGGAAAGAAAAGTTTGCAACTCCTAAAGCATTTTTCTCTGTGACTTCAAATTTACTGATACATGTGTGACTATTTTCTACAACTCCAAATTCCACTGTCACGGGTGCTCACTTGTTCACCAAATTTACCTCCATACAGTATCCTCATGGTTAAAGTGAATTTGTGACAAGAAAAATCTGGACAGTGTAAGGGTAAGAAGCAGCTGCCTCACCCAAGCAATGGTCAAAGTGCTGTTGAGGAAGGCACTGAACTGCAAGGCCGAATCCCAATTCTCCTTTTCACCCCTAGCCCTCGTTTTCGAGTGGCCCTCGTTTTGCCCCTTGGCCCTTGAAACAGAGTGAGAAATGAAGTGGCTTGAAATGTTATCCCTATGAATTGGGACAACTCTTCAAGACCATGATACGTCATCACGTCGTCGATGGCGTTTCGTAAACACGTGATGAGTTTGTAGCCATTTCGGGTCTGCCTTTTTTTGTTGTTTGACTGTTAATATGCCACTTTATTAAGTTTTAATATTTTTTCAGGTGAGAAGGTTACCATGTAGATTCTGAATATGTGGTCAGTTTATCCAAATAACGCCTGTTTGGAAATCTGCACTTACGTTGTCGGAGATTTGACGAGCCGCTTACTGTATATGGAGAGCTGCTTACACACAGGCGTTATTTGGAAAAACTGACCACATATTCATAATCTACATTGTTACTTTCTCGCCTGAAAAAATATTAAAACGTAATGAAAAGGGCAGGATCCAGATCTGTGCTCTGCCAGGACGACCACCTCCTGTCAGTAGTGGAGCTCTCGGCGGCTGATCGGCTCTCAGCTCACCTGTCCTGACAGTCACACAGTGAGTTAAAATGTCTCGGCTGCAATCAGCCTTAATTGGCCACAGCCGATTTGCTGGTGACAACGCGATCAGTCGATCAAACAGGTGATCAAATAAAAAAGAACATTGCTTCATCACCAGACCACTTCATGACAGAATAATAGCGGTGCTCTGTAGGATAGCAGCCTGTGATCTGAGTCTAGCAGAACGGACCTTACTACAACCTTAAAACAATGTTGTAACGTTAACTAGAGACAGCATTCTGTTATAGGGATTTTTTTTGTTATGCTTGTTATAAAGAAAAGGTCTATAATAAATCGAAATTACATTCAACAGATAATACATGGTTATCATAATTTTAAAAAGCTTTATTAACAAAGAAAATATTACATTTGTGGTTTTCTTTTGTTGCTTGTGCAGCGTTCGCCACCGTCTTGCCGATGATTCTGGGAGATTTCTCATAACCCTCGTTTTGAAGTGAAAAATCTGAAAAATCTCCGTTTCGAGGGCCAAGTAGCCCTTCCCCTTGGACCTAGCCCTCCGTCAAAAAAGAATTGGGACACCCCTCGCACTTCACGTGAATGTGCAAACGATGGGTTAAGGGCTATAAGGGCTAAGGGGAGAATTGGGATTCACCCCAAGTCTCTCCAGTGGAGCTACTCACTGGCTTTGTTTACATGCATAGAGAATCCCATTCCTACCAGAGTTAGTAACCTGATTTTAAATGTCATAACCGCTAGAAAAACCCGGTTATGTTCTCTGATTATTCGAGACCTGGTTAAGATACCTGGCGGACGAATTTAACCTGTTACTGTGGCATGTAAACATGTCACTCCTGTCACTTTTGGTTTTCACCAACATGCACAGTGTGATGGGATGTCAACAAAAAACATGGTGGTGGCTGGGCAATACTTACTGTTGGGATCATAATTTCTTTCCCCTGTATTAGAAGTAACCTACTGTTCTGTCAAGAGGGGAGCCGGCAGCAGCACCTTTTTTCATACTTGTTTTTGTGGGCGGACTGATCTATCTGTGGGCAGGACACCCGAGGTGGACAGCAGTATTCTGTTTATTTATGGAAACAGGAATACTAAATCACAGGCTATCAACGGTGCATGTAAACAGCTCCACCTTAATAAGACCTTAACTGGAGTATGGCCAAAAAACTGGTTACTCCATACACTACATAGCCACTGTTGGTTACAGTACTAGATTATATGAATATCTCTTTAAACACCACTGTAGTTTGCTTTACACAGCACTTGCACTTTTGTCAAATGGTGTAACTCTCATTTGGTTTTAATAATTTATTTCACAGCAGCAAAAGGTCATTGTATGAATTTGAATAGGAAATGATGAGAATAAGTTTGTTTTACTCCTACAAATGGTCGTGGCTGGGAATGTGTACTGTCCCTATATTTACTGCAGTTTGGACTGTAGTCTTCATTTAGTTTCATGCCTAATATGTTCTGTATAACCTGGTTACTTGCCTTTAGTCGATTTAAGGCTGTGATGCTGTCTAACTGCCACATAATTTATGTATTAACTATTAAATGTGTACATTGTACACAATGTAGTTTTATCAATTGCATTTGATAATTAAATAGTTGAGTTGGAAGGTCCTGCGGAAGCAAATTAAATCACAAGTCACTTAGTCCAGGAATCTGGAAGGGAAAGTGGTAGAGGGAAAAGTTTCATTCATTGCCAACAGTTTTAGTCATAGGAATCAGATTGATTCAAAGATTCAAAGGTCTGACTTTGTTGTTTACAGACAGCCTTGCCAATAAATGATGAAATGAAGATAATTCTGTCTGTATGGTTTCCGCTGGCCTGTTATGTCTGTCCCTCCCCTTCCTTTCTCTCTGGCCGGGTGTTGTGTAGACCTGTGCGCCAGTCGCCAGCTGCTTGTCACCTCACCTGAGGCAGAGGGTCGTTTTCATGGGTTCTCTGGACACCCAGTTCTTCCCCAGCCTGGCCCTCCCACCTTGGGCCTGCAGCATCAGCTGCTCTTGGGGAAGTCAGGTGGGGCTCCATATTTCTGGGAGTGTCGCTCTGGCGTGGTGCCTGGCTTCCCTTTCCATGGGCCTCTTGCAGGTCAGTACAGTCCAGCAGGAGGGCGGGTGGGGGCATTGTTCTAGCACAGCCCACTGATTGGACGAGCACTGCAGATTCGTCTGTGGACACTGGGCAAATGGATTGGGCTAGATGATTGGACTGAGAATTTGACCTCTACAACCAATCAACTAGTTACATTTCTGTTGCAAGGAATATTGCCTGATTTTATTGTTTTTTTATTGTATGAAATATCTGTAAAATCAATTAATTGTCTTTATTTTCCTCCCTTCTGTTTGGTGCAGCCACTTCAGTATTGTGCCTACTCACTTAACTCCTGAAGTTTAAATTTTAAATTGTTGCAGGTTTGCAGCCAACTTCTGGATTGAGGTTGTAGTTGAGGAGCCCTGTTTTATATTGCATTTGTCCTAATTCATGTCTCTCTTTCCTCCCCTTTCCCCCCCTCTCTCTGTGTGTCTCTCTGTTACTCTTTCTCTCTCGCTCTTTATCCCGCTCACCCATGCTGCGCTCACCTCAGACGGGCAGGAAAACGCTGGGAAATGTCCTCATCTGGAATCTGAGGAATCGGATCCTTTGTTTGGGGAATTGTCCAACGGCGACGAGCTCAAGTCTCCGCACAAACCCGATGCCGAGGAGCTCGAGATGCCCCCTTTAGCCTGCAACGGAGCCTCCGCCGGGCCCTTGGGTTCTCCAGAGGGAGCCAAAGCCAAGATGGACCCTGAGAAGAAGTTTACCTGTGGCATCTGTGGTCAGGCCTTCCGCACCAAGTCCTACCTCAACAAGCACCAGCACAGAGTACACAAAGCCCAGAAGGGCCAGGGGGTAACGGGGTCTAGCTTGACTGAGCTGGCCCCCTCCCTGACCTCTCCCTTTTCCCCTCAACAGAGCATGTCTCTGCTCGAGTCCTTTGGCTTTCAGATAGTCCAGTCTGCTTTTGCCTCTTCACTGGACGCTGAAGCAGGTCAGAGTGGCTTAGACTTTGGAGGGAAGTGACATCGCCGGGGATTTAGTTCTAGTGAACCCTCTTACTCTTAGGACAAAGCTGGGTTTCCCACCTGAGATGCTCTGTATTTGGGAATAACTTTGCCTCAAGACTACCCTGCTGTTCATTGCGTCGCTCACTGTGTCCAATTTGTGTGGTCATGGACTTTGCCATAAGATTCCTCCTAGTAGGAGTCATGTTTGTACTGGGGGTTTCCAGTTTCTGTATTAAGAAATGTCTTGAAGGGTTTTTTCAGTGATCTGATCTTTTTGAAGTTTAATTATTTCTCATTGCCTTTCACTTGTTTTTGCTGTATGTGTAATCAAGCTTTCATAGCTTCATGTATGTTAATTGACATGAGACAAATAATTGAATGCATCCTTATAACTAGTAGTCAGCCATCATCTACTCGCCCACTATCATTTAACTGCTACAATGTGCTTAGGAAAACGACCCTTGGCCATTATAAAGAAAATTGTTGCTCTGAAGGCTGCAAACAGACATGTCCTTACCTCGGAGCAACAAGAGGGCTGGATTTAGATTTGAAGTTTCTTCTCTGCTGCTTTTAATGAAAAATCTGTTTTTTAAAGGGCAGGGATTAAGGCCTCAAATAATTTGGTAAGATTTTTGTTCCTCTGTGCAGAATTTTGATAGCAGTTTTTGCTAAGAACTTGTGTGAGCGACTTACCGCATTCATAACAGGCCCTTGGCATATTTCATGACACATTTATGAATGAGCAATTGATTTTTGTAACCACTTCATGACACATGGCCCCAATTAGATAAGCCAGTGAGTGGCACTGGTGGTTGTCAAGGAACTTGAATTCTTTATTTTGTTTAGTTTTTTACTTTTAGATAGGAACACAACCCATGCAACAATCAGTTATAAGTTAAGGTGCACAGTTATTTTTTAGCTTGGTTGTAAAAAGTGTAGTACTAAGAACTTAAAAGTAAATTCACAAAAGCAGAAATGTCATGGCATCCAATACGATAACATGTTAGCAAAAATATGATTTCAGTGAAGAATTCAGCTACCTCATAGAAGTAAACAGTGCTTTGTTTAGCATTGCCTAGTGAGTGTAACTCACATGTTCATTTTGTTCGATTTATAGAGCAAAATAATCACGTATCGATAAGTCCCTAGATAAATGCACCACTAAAATGCCAGATTCAATGACTCCCATCCACTCGTCTGCACTTTCGAAATGTCAATAGAAAAACTGCAGTTTAAAGCCCCAGTCACTCCACGCAGTCACTTTCTGATGTCTTATGCAAACTATACAAAGTAAACACATTTCTATTGCTCCACATTTGAGATTCACATTCATCTGTAAATCATTGTAAAAAGAGGCCTGTCAGTCAAATCCCAGTGGTAGAACTGCGTTTCTTTATGTTTTGATGGATTGGGCCTTAATGTTCACACTGCTTGCCTCCTACAATATTAACAATGTAATATTAAACACAATTTTGTGATTGTTATGCAGAGGAGCAGAGTTGGTACGCTGATATGATGGCTGAATGAATGTGCTAAACGAAGCAAATCTACTGGCAACAGTATTGGATAGTCTTCTATAGCCTGTTAGAGAGTGCAGAAGACAGGAAGGGACAGCATTGTTAAAGATCTTTACAATCTACAGGAACATTTTTGAAAGTTGTATTTTCCAGGAGAGACATTTTGGTAATGTTAATGTGTAATTAGTACACATGAACGTAATGTGACATTGTTTTTTATGAATTTGTCATGAAACATGCCTTGAGCTTATTGCGAATGGGCTTTGTAAACCCCTTACAAAGGAAGTGTTACAAAGTCTTTTGTTCACCACTTACATGTTAACTCAATTATGTATTTTAAACAGGGACCAAGTTCAGGTGTGACAATGATAAATTCTGAGAAATGTAGATTATATTTTATTAACTTATTTGTGCCCTCTTAGTTTGTGTACAAAGTTTTTTTTATATTGTCAAACAAAAATCTTGTGGTTTGCAAATTTTGATAATTTTTCACTTTAAATTATGTTAAATACAGGAGGTGTGTGTGTGTTTGTTAATGTGTGTTGTGCAACGACTATGTGATGGGAAGCAGGTCTCTGACCGTGTGGACTGTAGAGCTGCATGGGAGCGAAGGAGTTCTGACTGACCAAACCCAACGCAACCCAGATTCAAGTAATCCATTCACTTTGACTCAACAGTGTTTCTTCCTTTTGCATTAGGCTTTATCTATGTCACCCACACTCCTTATATTTACTCACTCCTGTCAGATTTGCTTGCGCTACGTGAAGAAGACGTGTCTCGCATTTGCATGGTCACTCACTTAACAGCACGAGCTGCCCATCTGTGTTGCAGTCAAGTGGTGCAATTAGTCCAAAATGTGAATGAGCAAAACACAATTGCAAGGCTCATCCTCATCAAGACATTCCTGCGACACAGTTGGAGCCACTCGCCCACCTTTCTGCATTCCTTTGTCTCTTTTGACATCTTGCTCTTCTTCCGCAGGCCATCTTGACATCTATTGTAATTGAAGTGATGAGCCCCATTTTTCAAGATGCACAAGTCTTAATTGACAGTGTGAGCTTATTTAAGTTATGTTGTATCTTCTGTTATTTATTAGATAAAACAATGTGTGAAGATCAATTAGCTGTAACTAAATTCTTATTCAACTCTGTCACCTCGCCTCTGCCTCTGTCAGTACAATGAAATTGGATTGGACTGAATCGTGGCAGAAAACAACCAATATTTTAAAACTAAATCATTTTTGCATCACATTGACTCATCACATCACACACAAATCAGTTGAATTAACTCTAATCTTTTTCAGCTGTCAGTGTTTTTCCCCTGTGCATTGTAAAACATGTATCATGGTGCAAATCGAATCGGTCTAACAGGGAAGGGTGTGTGGTGATGGGTATGTAGAAAGACAAGAGTGTATATGTGTGCTGAATAGGCTCTTTGTGTGCTTGTCTGCTTGATCGGTGTTTCCCGGTTTGTATACTTCTGTTTAATTATTATTTGTGACTATAATTATTATTTGTGACTAATTTAGTCTGTTAAGTCCAGTACATTCCTATATTATTTATGGTTATATTGTGATTGTAATGTGTATATACCATTCATATACACATGCTATAAATATATAAATATATGATCCAACCAATATATGATCAATGTTTGTCAATGGTCGTCCTGTACATGTATATATTCTTTTCTCGTCTATTTTGTAGAGGGATATTAAGTTATGGCCATTTGATTGAAAGTGTCGTCACTGCATGCACAGAGTAAGCTTGTGTACTCTGTCTCGGTGTGCGAGTTGAGCTGGGGACTGAATGTCGATCACTGGTTGGTGGCAGTGGTTCTGTCACTCTGCTCTGGTAGCGCCCCTACTGCCAGTTGCACGACTCACGTCTTTGACCAATTAGTTCCCTTTTTTGATCCACTCTGCCGTCATGCACTAGTATTTACTCGTTAAGAGGGAATAAAGAGTGTTTTCATTATTTTTTGAACAAGTGGAAGATGCTGCGAGGAAGGAAACAAAAAACAATTTCTTGATCCATAATAACATTGTAGTAAATTCATTGGGTGGTATAATTTGTCTCACTCATGTTGGTACTCGAATATAAAATATGTTTTCATTGAGTGTTTAGGCCTAGACTCTTCATTGTTTTGTTGAATGCTTTTGGTCTGTTGCAAAGTGCCTTCCAAATACTGATTGTGCACAGCAGTGGATTAAAAAAGGTCCTGTTTTTTAAAGGGTAGTTAAAATCGTACAGTGACTTGCATTGACACTTTTGTATAAAAAAAAAAATGCACACACAGAAGATGTACAATATGTTAACTTGGTATTTTATCATCGTACTCAACAAGATTGTTCTTAAAACATGTGAGTTACATGTTTTGTTATAAAGTCTTTGGACATATTTCAATATAAGCATACTTTTCTATAGATATTTGTTTTTGTACTCTGTTTTGAGTCTCATCTCTCTTGTTGGTACAGAGGTGGGTATCAAATAAATTGCATTTGAAAAAGCTCCTAACATCTCTTCATTTTCTTGTGATGTTTAGTGGTGGGCACTGAAACCATGTAATGTTATGAAAATGGATATTGAATTACACTTGTCTAATCTTGCGGTGGATATGAAGGACACTTAATCTCAGGGTGCAATGTATTTTTCCCCAATGCTGAACATTGCAAGCATGAGGACAAACAACTTGTCATGGCACACATTGCTACTTTGTGTGATTAAAAACAATATATAGGCAAGCCTGACAGTTTCGCTTTCTCTTGGTCTGACATGGTCTAGAGTTGTTAGCTGGGGGTCATCTTTTAAAAAAAACACTGAATACCTTATCAATGTGCCCTTGACTTCAATAAATGCTTTTCCCATAAATCACTACTTGAACTGTTTTGAACTGTGATTAATTATATAACATAGTTGTATAACTTTAATTGCTACAAGAGGAGTGCAACAGATTACTGAAGGATATCTAATAAATATATACAGAAAGTTTTACATTTTTAAGTAGTCAATTGTAATACAAAAATAATTATTCAGATGTAATGAACAAATATTTTTATCAGATTTTTTCATGTTGATTTATTTCCAGGCTCACTTTCAGATTGTCTGCACTCATTTCATTTGAATCCAAAATACATTTTATGTAATCTGTTTCTGGCAATGGCAATGCTTTAATGAATAAATATTGTGTAGAAGGGTACATGTCAGTTGGCAATAACTAATTGGCTGGAATACAGTTTCATACAGAGTACTTAAGTAGATCAGCTGATCAGAGTACCACTCAATGAATATTCATTCATGATGCCTATTATAAAACTATTTGAAGTGCTTCATTTGATGAAAATATACACTAAAAGTTGTGTAACAATCGTCAATCAAATCAAAATACAACCAAAAAAAATAAAGAAAGCCAAACGTTCTTTTTCACAAACAAATTCAGCATTTTCGTGTTTGGTTGCCTACCAGTGTCAAACCAATCAGAGTAAAAAAATTAAAAAACGCCTTCTGGTCAAAATTTCAGAATAAATCTTATTTTGAAGGCAGCAAAGATAGCCCCACTTCCAGTATTAATTTGACCGTCTCTGGCTGGTTTGAGAGGGCTTTTTTCCTCCCTTTATTTTTCATTAAAGTATCGGTATCACAACAGCGTCATATGTCATACTAGTATTTGGGAGCTGGCACTGATTCCAATCTCTATTTAACTAAACTGATACTCAGAAACCAAATTTATGAAAAAGTGGGACAATGAATAAACAATGTAAAAATGTTTTCCTAGAGTTTAGTTGCAAGAACAAAGTCTGCCTTGTCAGTGTCAGTGCCTCTGTTCTTGAAGTTCAGTTTGTTGAAATCCTCCATAATCTCCACCATTGTCTTTCCTTTGGTCTCTGGGATGAAATAAAGTACGAATGCTGCACTGAAAATGCAGTAAGCCACAAAAATCAGGAAGCAGAATTGCCCAAGTCCATCCTGTATGGGTACATGAAAAAACACTTTAAACACATAGTTCTCGGAAAGCATGCCATGGTGGAATTGTGATTGCAAACAAATCTTTCAATAATAACCTGTGCTTTGTAATAACCTAAACATCTTGGAAACAGCCTTGCTTTTGAAATTATACATTACAGTTTCACAGTTTGAGAGCCAGTATCTCACCACTATGTAGGGGAAGAACATCCCCACCAGGAACAAGCTCAGCCAGTTGACAGTCCCACTGATTACATAAGCAGAAGGACGCCAGGCCTGTAGGAATAGGTCAGCAGGGAGGGCCATAGACACTCCAGCTAAAAGCAGATTAAAACATTGCTATGATAATCAGCTCCACCACTTTTAACAAAACAACATCATCATTAACGCCTATACAGCACGGGGGTGGACAATCAACAGAAAACTCACATGGTCCAAGGCCATAAATGCAGATGACAAAAAATATTAGCGCGATGTTCACATATGGGATCCATGAATACAGGTTCTGCAGGAAAACAGAAGGGTTTGTGATGTATCTTGTTCAAGACAGAGGAGAGGGTGCAACCTAATATCAAAAAAGCACTGGAGTGTAGTTACCTTGATGGACAGCATGACAGTAAGTATAGACATGGTGATACCCATCAACAGATAGCCATACCCCATCAGCTTCTTCCTCCCAGCACGATCTATCAACAGAGACTGGGACAAAACCGTATTGTTTACAGGAAGGTGACACCGGGTTAAAGGACTAGGAGGACTTTCTGGGACACTGGCTCGTTGGTCAACTTACCTTTTATGCAACAAATAGTTGGAACAAACTTCCAGACCTACTGAGACTTGTTCCAACAATAATTACTTTTAAGTCCAAACTAAAAAAAATTCTGTTCACCACCACTTTCTGCTGAACTCCTTTTGCACTGTGATTTCATTTTATTTATTTAATTAATTATTATGAATTATTAAACATGTCCTTGTTTTAAATGTCTTTTAATGGCTCATGTAAGCACTTTGAACTGCCTTGTGTATGAAAGGTGCTATATAAATAAACTTGCCTTGCCTTGCCTCTTACATATTATGACAGCGGTACCAGCAAAATCACCTCTTGTGTCTGGTAGATACACTACATGGCCAAAAGTACGTGGACACCTGCTTGTCAAACATCTTATTCCAGAATCATGGGCATTAGTATGGCGTCGGTCCCCCATTTGCTGCTATAACCTCCTCCACTCTTCTGGGAAGGCTTTCCATTAGATGTTGGAACATTGCTGCTGATTTGCTTCCATTCAGCCACAACAGCATTAGTGAGGTCATGCACTGGTGTTGGGCGATGAGGCCTGGCTCGCAGTCGGCGTTCCAGTTCATCCCGAAGGTGTTGGATGGGGTTGAGGTCAGGGCTCTGTGCAGGTCAGTCAAGTTCGTCCACACCAATCTGGACAAACCATTTCTGTATGGACCTCGCTTTGTGCACAGGAGCATCGTCATGCTGAAACAGGAAAGGGCCTTCCCCTGTTGCCACAAAGTTGGAAGCACAGAATCGTCTACATGACATCATTAGAGAGCACAATGTATGTTTCCATAGTTATGCAGATGACACGCAACTCTACACCTCTGCTGAACCAAATGATGCTACAGCTATAAACTCCATTACTACTTATGGCAATAAATAAATGGATAAGCAATAATTTCTTAAAGTTAAACGAGGACAAAACTGAAATCCTACTAGTCCGCCCCAAAACAAAAAGATAATCTGGGGAAATTAACTCCCTGGATTAAATCTGAGGTTACAAATCTTGGTGTTATCTTAGATTCAGATCTAAGCTTCAAGTCCCACATTAACAAGGTGATGAAAAGCTCATTTTTCCACCTTAGAAATATAGCTAAAGTACAACCATTTATAAATCAAAAAGATGCTGAAAACCTGATTCATGCCTTTATTTCAAGCCAACTCGATTACTGTAATGCACTTTTTACTGGCCTCCCGAAAAAAACCCACT
>CABFOP010089435.1:0-14925 GCA_900683385.1 Anoplogaster cornuta | reverse complement strand
CAGCTTATCCGGCTCTCGCTTTGTCGGTGCGCTTCGCTCTCGTAGTGGGGGGGTGTGGGAGGGGGTTACTGTAACGCCCCTCTCCAGCCTTTGTGTTTTCTGTTTGGTTCATGTTTCTTGTCTTTGTTTTATGTGTTCTTCCTTTTCCCTCGTTTCAGTGTTGCACCTCCTGCCCCTGTGTGTGTCTCCTGGTTGATTACCTGTCCTCTCCCTGATTGGCATCACCTGTCCCTTGTTAACCCTTGTGTATAAAGCCTCTGTGTTTTTTGTTATGTGTTCTTGCGTATCAGTCCAGCATTTGTCCTCCTTGTTTCCCTGGTTTCGAGCCTTGTTCTGATCCTGGACTTCCTCGTTGTCTACCCCTGCTGTACCCTTGCCTGATAATTGGACTGACTTCCTGTGTACCGAACCCACAACTACAGTAAAGTATTCATTGAACTTTACCCCTGTGTCAGAGTTGTGCTATTGAATCATCTTCCTTGTGCCATTACCACAGTCGGTATTAGTCTGAATACAGTATTCATAATACACAGGACAAGATGTTACTATCCCTTGTGCCATAATCCAAGGTAAACACTTGTAGAAGCCCAATTCAGATTCAAACGAGTGATATAACCACTATCAGATGCAACACCACAGGAGACATCAGGCTACACTGTCATAGATCTACGGAGTCATTCCTCAGATGGCACCAATCGTCAGTTACCTCCCCTAGCCAACAGCAGTATGCAGCATGTCATTGGGATTATCATGTGGGCACCTTTCCCTCACCGATGTTTAGTTAAGTTAGGCCCAGGACACCTGAAGAAGGCTGCACGGTGTAATCCAGGGTCCTGGAAACACTCCCCTCTATGCCACCACCTGACACCCTTTTACCATCTAATGCTTGCCATTAATCTAGCCTTGGTTAGCCTTGAACCTAGCCTTGACCTAGAATTGGCGTAGCCATCCCAGGTCGGTTCTGTATATCATTCTTAACTACACCACCAGTACCATACCAGATGGTATATAAATAGTCCAGGTATTCAGACAAAAGTCAGAACGATTGCTGTGACTTTGCGGCAAAGCCTTAGCAATGTGACCTACAGCTCAAATTATATCATTCTCAGAAGGCCTAAATAAACGACTGACCCAAAAGCCAATGACATGTTCTGAATGAGACCTTGTTTCCTAGTTGAAATAGACCCAGGCATTGTCTGAATGAGACTATTCTCCTCTCTGATAATTTTCTAAAAGGCTGCTTCCACACACTTGCTGAACTGAATGGGATGGTCAGATCTTTGGCTATGTTCTGATATGCAAATCAGATTTTTAGCAGGATAGATTTTTTTGTCAAAGTATGCATCATGCTGGTAAATTGTTAACCAATTGCCTACAGTAGGTAGATTCTGAATGTTTATTTTCTGAGATGCCCATTTATAGCCTGTAGGCAAGTTGTATTTTTTGGAATGAGGAAATACTATGAGTAAAATCCCCTGTGCCTTTTCTGGCTGGAATGATTCTTATTGCCTCTTTGTTTAACAGAAATTTTGCTCTCTAGAACTTGTGAAGTGAAGCCAGAATGCCATTGAACTTCAAGTCTCCAAATTGTAGTTTGCAGCCAGTGTCCTCTGTGAAATATCTCACCTCCACTGGAGCTGTGGCTCCCTCGGGAGGTGTTAGAAAGGCATGACACACTTTGTTTCATTATATGAGAACCCTGTTCCCTTGGCATAATGCCTCAATGTGAGAATGGTAACTTTACTCCATAAAGGGTACAGTGCACCGTAGGAATTAGAAGTAGGAACAGTGTCTGTTGGTCACTTTTGAAATAGGAATGTCCCTCTCCTCTCAAGCCCAAACTCTTTTGCAGTGTTGAATAAAATAACAAGCGAAAAGATAGCCAGAGAATAAAAGCTCCCCATAACGTGGTGCTTGTCCAAGGCAGGTAGAATTGAATCCACTTAGCCAGGAGTTTTTCTTGATGGAAATACTCAGCACAACGACCAAAGAAAGTGTAGTTCTACATTTAGTAACAATGACATTGATGTCTCATCCAAGAACAGGTCAATAGGAGAAAGACAGTGTAGTTTTGCTGAGGAAGTAGTCTTAATGGGTAAGAAAGCAAGAATGGCACACATGCATGGGATGACTGTGGTAATCAAAGGAGGGCCCAGTCAAAGACAGACAGTCTTTCATGGACTTGGTGAAGCTTCCATGTGACACACCCAGAGTCCCATATAGAGTGAAACATTATAAGTTAATGTTATGTGTTTAGCAATATGCAAACACTACACTCAATGCTATGATGTGTATGTACAGGTCTTCTCCTCTACAGTACAGTATGTCGATTGTAAATATAAAAAATAATGGCACAGTACTGGAAAAATGTAGTAAAAGCTCCACCATGAGTGCTTTGAGTTATATTTGAGAAAACATTTAGCCCACAGTCACTGAAAAAACCTTCACTGAAAATAAAATCCCTGGTTACTTTTCCAGGACCGGGAACAAAGCTATTCTTTTTGACATGAACTTTGCCATATTTAAATTTTAATACTGTGTCAGAGCAGCGTACCTTGGTTGGAGCTGTTGGAGGGGAAGCGGTCGGACTTCTTGAGGGTGCGAAAATGAACCTTCTTGCTGGCTTGGCTTTCCCCATAGAGGCCAATCGACTGGACCTGGATGATGTAGTCTGTCTCCTCTTCCAGGTCCCAGAGAACGCAAGCCCGGCTGGTGGTGTTTACTTCCCTGATAAATCGCTGCATATGGCCGTCTTGCCTCTGGGGATTAGGAGAGGGATAGAGTCGGTAGAAAGGATGGAGGGACATGGATAGCTGCATTATAGAAAATTAATGGATATGTTGGGTAGTAGTAGTGTTTAGACCATCTTTTAAATAGAAAGTCTCAGGTTTCAGTCTGTCTCAGACCAGCAGATACTTCTGCACCTCTGACACATCCATTTGACAAACCAATAAATTGTGAGCGATTATTCCTCCTATTTGTACGCAGGGCTCTCTAGCTCATCTGCACTTGGAGTGGCTTTAGACCAGATGTCTTGTTACAGTATATGGTTTCTATGGCCCTGCTTGACTGAGGGATCTGATAAAGAAACTCGTTACTATCTTTTAGCAATGAATAATGCAATGATTAAACTGCCATATACACTCAAGGCAACTACCAGACCAGTTCAAATTCAGATGTGTAACATGATGAACAGCTATAATGAGCGAAGTTTAGTTTAGATCCATCACTCACACTGAGTGAACAGCAGAGTTAAATGCCTGCATGACTTCCATAAAGCGGAAACATAGTTATATGGTATTCCATCATTCTGCATTAGTATTCATCCGTTTGCCTATTTTAAGCCTTTTAAATCTGTTCATCCTGAAAAATGCAGTTTGGCAGGTACTGATGTGTGCATTTACCCTGCAACCGTGTTTCCTCTTGACAAATCAAGCACACCATATTTTATTTTGATTCCAGGCTTGGAGGCAAAATTAAGTAATATTTTCTCCATGCTAAGCAAAGCTTTTTATGGGGTGCTTACAATATGCATCCAGATGAAAACAATTCTTCATTCACCAAGGATCTTGTGTATATGTGCTTCTACTCCTTCAGTATACTAATCAAAGGATACACAGTGTGTGATATTTGCTGAGCACACAAATTCTCAAACAAATACTTCAGTTACTCATAGGAAGACTGTCAAGAACTGTGATTTAGTAGAAATGGATACCAGGTGCACTTCCTCATACTGCCTGTTGGCTGGGTGGTCTGCCAAAAGCTCTTCAAATGGACGTAATGATGGCTCAGTGCCAAACCACAATGGTCACAGCCAAAAGTTTTGTTCTGCTGATCTTTCCATGGTTTCTCTGGTTTGCTTTAGATACCTACAGGACTTACTTGCTGTGAGATGGAGAAGCCAATGATTATATCTCCCTCTGGAACCTCCCAGGATACCGTTGCCGAGTCGGCCCGCAGGTGCATGACAGACACATTGACAGGAGCAGGTGGCCGGTCTGACGAAAAGGAAACAGAATAGGGGTGGCAATGCTGTGAAAGGTATTGTAATGTGAGAATTGAGGGTACACTGCCATGTCCAGGTCCGGAATTGTCTTATCCAGTGCATCTAGATTTGTGTTTATACATATGATAAAAGCTCTGATACATGTTTTTGTAGTATGTGGTGAATGTATAGATATTTGAGAAATCCTTGTATTAAATTTAAATATATTAGAATATCTTGTTTGCACACCATTTGCTACACCATATATTTCATTCTTTTTTGTTTTGCTTTGTTTGGTTTTGTTTAACAACTAATATGGGATATTGACTATATGAATATAGTCCATAGAGGACTATATTCATATAGTCACTACTGCTACTGCTTTAATTTTGAAAAAGATATTAGCAATTATTAATTAAATTATTTTTTTAAATGTATGTGTAATGTATGTAATCTTATTTGAGAAATATCATTTGAATATTCTTTTTTTATTCATTTGATCAATTATGAAAAAATGAGTTCTGGGTAGTGGACTTGTACAAATGATGTATATACACAAAAAGAGCCTTTTCCACACAGAATTTGGAATTTATAAAAATCAAATGGGCAGTGCGAATGTGTGAGTTGGCAAAAAAAAGTGTGTTGGAAGCCAGTTATGGTAAATTGTGTGCATGGTCATAAGGATCGTGCATGTGCACACAATTTCAGGATGATTGAGATTTATCAGGAAAAACCATGTGTGAACACACATAAACAGGGTTTTATAAATCCGATGAATTTATAATTGTGTGTACACAGATTTCTAGTGTTAAATATACACAAAGTGTAATGCATTTGATCCCAGGCGTTTGATGAGAACGTAACTAACGTTGGACCTGTTATAGGTTAATAAAGTTGATAAAGAGATTGTGTCTGTCATTCATTCATTTAGATATTACCTAGCCTGTGCTTCCCATGTTTCTTTTGATTAAAAGCCTGTGCTGCAGAAATGTTTCCCTGCCTTTTAGCTATGCTGCTGTTGACATGAGCATTCATACAGGAGTGCACAATCGAGGTCTCCTGATTTTGAAGGCATAACATAAAGTAAAGTAAATATAAGTAGTGTAATAAATTATTGCTCCAAGGGAGTAATATTAATTTTGAAATGAGTAATGAGTAATGAGTCACTGATCTCTAGATATTGAATTATCCAGGACATTTGTGTCCACACTCCACCTAGAAATACTCATGCATTACGTTGGTACTCTCAACTCACCATAGCTGTTTATTTTTAGATAAAAGAGAAGGGCCAGTCCATATACTCAAAGTACTTAGCGTCAGTTTTGTGGATATGTCAGTGAAGGGAGTTAGGAAACAGAGCAGAAAGATGTGGCTTAGGTTCACCACAGCACGAGCTACTGTGGTGAACCGATCCACAGTACACAGCATTCACAGGAGGGCGCATTAGACCACTAAGCCACCAGAATAACCATGACCAAAAGCTTATCACACACAAGACCCCTGTCCCACACTTCATATCCATAATACACTGGCCTCACTATTAGGTAATTAATATTATAAATAGTTAAATAGTTTCACTGTATTCCTGAATGAGGCAGAATGATTTGTGGCATATCAACTTCCATTTACTCTCCTGGTCTAAACAGGGTGGGTGGCACTTTGCGAGCATACACTGTAGCTCTCAAACCTGGCAATTGTAAATGTCAGATTGTAATGGGACACACAAAAAACACAAGTATGTACAGTGTAATGATTATTTTACACATATCTGCCTTTAAGTCTTTTGGAGGCTGTGCAAAAGGGTTTTGAGGGGAGGCCTGTGGTGACAACATTACTATTTCATCTCCTCTGACTGAACAATTAGGCTACAAATGAATAAATGTTGAGTAAATGCTACATTTATCTTTGAGCTCATTTTGCTACTTGCTGCATAAATGGATTGCAGTTATTATTAAGCTACAGCTTCACTGCCTTGTAAATGTGTCTCACTTTTTGCATTTTCCAATTCGATCCAAACAGCATTGTTCTTACACCTGACAGATTGGCCTTTTTAAAAGTAACCAGGGTGTCCATTTCATGTCTGCTGCATTTGTTCACCCTGTCACTTTGCAGCCATCTGTCATGATTTAGTCGCCAGTGGACAAGCTGATTACAGAGTGGTACAAAAGCCTGGGAAGCAAATGGGCAGGAGAAACAGAGGGTGACAGATCCAATAGAGGGCCTGTACAGCTTTACAGTCTCCAAGCAATCACTTGGGTCAAATGGATAGGTAAAATGGGATTGGTTGACCAGATAGAGACTAGAGGGAACCTGGAAGCTCTCCTCAGGGGTTTTGTCAGTGATGCAGGTCTAATGGACTTTGTGTGTTGTCACAGAAAGCAATGGATGCAATGTGGAGAGGGTCAAGTGAGGGGGGGATTCTCCTCTGTGAAGTATGTGAAGAAGGATGAGAAAAAAATAAGGATGAGGATGAGATCAAGGGACAAATATATGGCATATAAGGATACACTGATGCAGATACTGTATGTCCTGCCTAAAAATATAATCCCTAAGCTACAATACAGCAGACATTGACATACCTCGATTGTAACTATCAATTACCAATACCAGAAATCCAAGTCATAGCTTTTAGCAGCAGTCTAATATAAAGAAGAAAATTGAAGCGTGTGCAGCCAGTTAATATTTGCAAAGCTGTTATCAACTTAATGGGCACAAGCATAGTCATCTTGAAATGAGAGCCAAAGGCATATACAGTACAATGAAAATATTTCTTCAAAAAGTGCACTATGGAAAATGATGAAAGAGAAAATTATGAAATTGGGAGCTATTCCAAATGATTTGCACTTTCATCCTCCCACATTCCACTCACCTTCTCTGCTACTCTCCCTGTCTCCCCTCTCTCTCTCTCTCTCTCCACCTCTCTCTCTCTCTCTCTCAGTTCTTGCAATTCCCTCTATTTTATCTCGGTGACCATCAATGATGGTCCTCCGTGTTCTGTTGCATAGGTGAGTGATCATACATACTATCAAAATGACAATCAATTCTCAACCAATGACAATGCGGGAGGTCACCGTCATGCTATCAGTCTTATCAATGTCTCCCTATTTCTGCCTGCATGGCACTATAAACCCCGGGGGCCAAGGTCAAACACAACAGGCATGGCTCACAGCTCCTTGGGCACATGACATGCTCATACATTGGCTAGTGGAGGGGAGAGACTGAGCTGAACAGGATGTCAGACTAATGGTTACCTGTAAGGGGACATGAATGATTCAACTGTAGACCTGTATGTCATGTCTGTCTCATTTTGTCCAGTTGATGAGAAGCTTTATGGAAGTAGGTGTCCTAACAGGTTAAGAGAGTCACATACAAATTGCCTTCTGAGGGCTGTGGGGAATGAATCATATATCATATATTTACAGTAATGGTTTCTGTGTCCTTGTGCATTGGCAGCGTCTAAATGCAATAGGTGTAATATTGCTACTAGTGCTAATTTTGACTCAGGAACATTTCATGATCATAATTCTGGTATGTTTCTATCAATCAACAATACGCTTACATCAAGAGATGCTGTGAGTACAAATTTACCAAAGCCACATGCTCATCTTTCTTTTACTGAGTTGACAAATCCCTCCTCACATATTGCATATGACGAGTATCAGGATTATGTTCTTTTTTTAATTTTTCAATTCATCACTACACAGAAATGCCCACACTGAACAACCTTACAAGTAACCTGGCTGCCTGCCACTCTTTTCATTGCAGAACATTTCAAATTGTCAAACTGGAACTTTGATTCTAACCTAAAGTAAGTGAGTTATCCACAGTACACACTGCCCGAATAGTAAGGGTATCCATTTGTTTTCTCACGATAGGTCTGAATCATCACTAACGCATTACTGCCCTGTTGCTATATGTTTCCATTGCCTGGCACTTGAGCGGGACTCATTTTCAACTTGAAATGTATGTATGGATTTTTTGTTGTTGTTGAATCCAACTATAAAAACTGCTCTCATTGCCATTCGTCCACAAACCTATAAAGCATTCTGTGCTTTAGAAATTTAATTGAGAAAGCAATGTGAGCCTGAGATTTAAAATATTTCATCATTGTTGGTTAGCTTTGATTGGGCAGGCTCAAGAGCAGGCAAGAGACGAACACTGCAGCAGCTCTGTGTTTTCCAATATCAATTATAATGTTCACTCCTCTTCCCAGTGTTTCCAAATGTTCTATTCTAACTTAGCTTTGTTTGATATTCCTTTCTGCAGTAATAAGTGTCTTTCAATATTTATTATGGGCCACGTGTCCTGAGTAGCCCCACTCATGTTTTTGTAAGATCTGGAATCAAACAGCAATAGGTCACCGTCCATGAGCCACACGTCAGGGGAAACAAATGCCAACACCCTCTCGGGACGTGGCTGTACAGACAGGATGAATCTTAGAATACAGCCAAAGCCCACCAGATCAGCTTCTTCTTATCTAGCCAGAGTGCACACACAGCCCAATCCCTGCAGAGATAACTAAAGTGGTAGTGGATCTCTGAATGGCTGACAAGCCACGTGGAAAGGAGCTCTATTTGAACATGGTTAAAAAAAGGACAAGGGGATCTTATATCTAGCTGATTAATGCAGTATAGTTACTTCTGCAATACAGTACCAAAGTAACAGTATAGTATAGCAGTAAAGTGTGCAGGCTTTTATTCTAGAAAGTGTTATGGTAGAGTCAGTGACCCACCCTGAATGGCTCCAGTCACTCTAATACTCCAAAACACATGAAGGTGTAATTAAAAGGCTCCCTGGGCTTATGTATGAGACTTTTGCTCTATGTCTCAGTAGCTAGAGAAACAGGCAGCCGTCGCTAAAAATGTACTGACAATGTCAAGCCTGCCGTGAATGAGTGCTCACACTTTATTCAGGGGGCGTTAAAGTTCCAAGTGATTGATTGGTTCCCTAACACTGTCATCATGTAACTCCGATGGCATAATTCATTCAAGTGCTTCAAACACTGAAGAGAGTACTGTGGGTTTGCCAAGGTGATGGACTCTGTATCCTGATGTTATCGATCACATTTCAGTCTCAATTACTGCATGCTATTTGAAGTTTGTGACAGTTTTAAGGTCCACTTAAAGTGTAATACTATTTTAATATTTCCTAGTGCCTTAGTCTCTTGTGTAACAGTATATTCACTTGAAACAGATACAGTAAAGGTTATAATAGGTTCTTTGAATTTTGCCTATTTCAATACATGGCCTTTAATTGATATTTTTAGCTGTATTCACAAGTCAACCTTGAAACAATGTAATCTGGATGTGTTTTAAACTCAGCCATGGGAAGTCTAAATCTATGTCTCTACACAGCAGGGGCTCCCAGGCCCCGATGTTGCAAATGGCCTGGCAGTAGATCTTAAGCGGTATCACGCTGGTTTTTTCTCAGCCTTAGCACTGTCTCTCCCCACACTGCGTTTGAAAGCCAGTTGCTGGTTTCATCTCTGCAATGCATTCCCCTTTGAGCTTGGTTTCAAGATGACAAACAGATCCTGCCTTTCTTTGGAAAATGGCCCATGTGACAACAGTGGTTACATGAGATCTTTGCCTCATTCAGTCTATAATATTTGCGTAGATGTGTTCTATGAATTACTGTAGTACACTGTAGTACTGTTGCAGCAAAACTGGTAAGCTGCTGGTGTTGAATTGAAGATGGAAAGACTTAGCCAGCCAGGCATTGGCTAAATCCTATACTCTTCAATGGCTCTCTACAGTAGAGGCACTCGCTGTCCCTTCCCATCTCTCTCAGGTACACACTGTCCGCTTTGTCAGGGACCCGCAGGCGGTGACACAACAGTGTGACCAGATGGGACCAGGTGCGAGTCTGAGGTTAATGTAATCGGTGGCCAAACCCCCCGTTGGGTATTCGCTTGTAAAGTAACAGTGCTTCATCATCACAGAAAGGTAAAGGATATAGGACCAAGGTGGTGTGCAGGAGCAGATTTCTGAACAAGCTCTCCATAACCAAAGTTTCTAGCATTCATCTTATCAATTACACTTGATTGTTGATTTGTTGTTTCTATGAACATCTAAACTAGACACCAAATTCTCTATGAAACTTTGCAGCAATGTAATTGGAGGACTGAATAAATTACTGGTATTTGCAATCGGTTTGTTAGCAAGATACTGTAGTGTATATGTATGTTTAGAGAACGCCTACCAGGTGATACAACAGGTAAAACTATGACTATATGAATAAACTTCGGCCTCATTGATGGATTGATGGATATATATTTGTCAAGAATGTGTTTATAAACAGCAAATTGCCAATTTTGCAGAATGATATGAACCTGACCATTCAATGAATTATAAAACACATTTGTTTATTTTCAAGAGCACTATTTTTGCTTCATACGGGATTCATTTTATAACATGCTTGTTTTCAGACTGTTTAAATAAATATACATACCAACACCAAAATTCTCCTCTTTTTGGATCCAGCAAATGAAGAATATCAAGTCATGGTTATTTGTCTTGTTATGCCCTGTGTGTGTCTCTCCTGTTTGACGTAGGGAGGTGTCATGAGAGGTTTAGTTTAGTATGGTTTAGTATGCCACACACTGGGAGTTTCTTTGAATGGGAAAACTCAATCATTTGGATTATATATAATTTGTCTACAATAGAATTTCAGTGACTAGATTATAGAATACTAACTACAGTATATACATTGAATAGGAATTGAGATTAACTTGTAGGAAACATAAAGATAATCAGCAGCCAATATTTTCCAATTGTGGAGGATAGTGTGACCTTTTGTGACTTTAGTACCACTCTTTTATGGCAGCAAAGAGCTGCTTTCCAGGCCTTCATTAATTGGCTTACCTAACAGAGACTTCCCCTTCTTCTCCATGTCTCATTATGAAAATTGTATGGGTTACTAAACCAAAGAGGCTTATAATTAATTTAGACTTTCCTCTGAATGATTGTCACTGTAAATCCCACTCTCTCATAGCATGCATAGGAATGTCACTCATTAATTTAATATTAACATTATTTACATTGCAGTTTATTGCAACAGCCCAATTCATATTCATGTATGCCTTAATTGCTATTTTTATGATTAACTGATTAATTCCTTTTGCCACTGAGATTACAGATGCACTTGCATTTTGCATTTCAGAGCAGAACATGGCAAAACCTCTGAATACTCTTTTGCATCGAACAGACAGTACACGCCCACAGAAGCACAAAAGCGGTAATCTGATTCTCTCATGGTACTGTACTATCACATGTAAGAGTGAATTCCCTTGAGAGGAAGAACATTTCTGTGACAGAAATATGAGAGCAATAAACAGCTGTCTGGAGCTGGGCATACAAAGGAAAGAATGTGTTGGGTTTTACATCTCGAGTATGTTAGTGGTTTGATAGTTCTCTGTATGTGGAGGTGACATAAATAGTTGCTGCCACATGACATAAACCAAGCTAGGTTGGAGGTAAGACAAAGTGCTTGCCATTCTGATGACACAGTGGTATATGACTTTATATATTTGAACTCCCACGGGTGTTGCTGTGGTATATTGAGGTAATTTAGAGAGGTCAGTGCACCTGTATTTTTGCCCACAGTGGATAGTTTTCATAACCATTTTTTCAGTGGTACAATGACCCAGATACAGTAATAGAATGAGTTGTGCTCTCCTGATTCAAACAGCCCTTGGACAGGCTTGCCAAGTCAATAGCTTTATATGCAAAGGAATTTAGGAGGATATGGTTGTAGGGTACTCTCATCAGAGAATTATTTCTAGGTTTCTGTTGCTGTAAAGCTACATCATGCTTATTAAATACACAATTTGGACTAACTGTCAAGGTTATTATCAAGGTTATCAGAGTAATACATTTTAATATATAGCATGAATGATTTACCATATAAATCTACAGTTTATAAATATTCAAAGATGTAAAGAAAGGCATGAAATATCCTGATGCAGCAGCCTAGCTTGTACCTCACCTGTACATTTGATTCAAAATCAAGGAAAACAGATATTAGCCTACTTGGGGTGAGTTGGCCATTCAGGTCCAAAAATAACTGAGCAGACCCCATAAGGCAGTACCCTAGGAAGTATAATAGGCCTGACTGCAGTATTTGGTATGAAGTTGAGAATCAAATACAACATCGACAAACACAGTTTAATGTAACTCATTCACGTGTTACTTGTAATCCTAAATCCTAAAGTTAATGATACATGTTTATTTGGCTTGAAAGTAATTGATTTGACTCATTTGCTATAGGCTTACACTGTACTTACTTGCCCCCACCAAGAACATGCCGCTGCCAAAAAGCAACAGGACCACGGAGTTAACCAAATGAAGAAGGCGAGCCATGTCTTGATGTACTGTATGTTGTTCCTCTTCTTAGAAATATAAAAACGTAGATCTCCTGGTCGCAGATCCAGTACTTGCAGGGCAATTTAATTAGTTCATTTCATGTTGAAATTCCTTTCAGGAATCGTTTCTTCATTGAACAGTCAGTTGGTCAGTGTGAGTGAATCAGGCTAGAGCAGGCCAATCAAGTAATCTGTAATCAAGTAATCTCATGTTGTCAACCCGAGCAGGATTCCTCATTTCTATATTAAGTCCGTACGTCCTTCAGTTGCTGCGGTCGGTCTCTTGCCAAGCAGAGAGGGTATTAGATCCCCGACGGATCCAGGTCAATGAAACTGGGCTTCAGTAGCCGTTCACGCCATCCTCAAGATCGATCTTCCTCGAGAGCTCACGTGTGAACAGGTCGCAAAAAAAAAAAAAAAAAAACCCGGACGCTCAAGAGGTCAATTTCTGAGGAGACGCGTCGGGGCGATTCAGCACCGCGGACAGCGCCTAAGTTTTAGCGCCCTCCCTCTCCAGAGATGCCTGTTTACTGTGTTCATTCATTCATTCTGCAGTTTCCTCCGCGACAGCCTCAAAATAAGGTTTTGGCACATGCAGCATAGTGTGATTTATCATCCACGTGTGGATGGGCGACCAGTTTACTACCCTTGTTGCTGAGAATGCTTTCCCGGCTCCTTTAATATCAGATGTCAGAAGAAAGTGTTTGATAGGGCGTATTGATATTACGAGGTTGTAAACTGTGGTGTCCTTTAATCGCAATTTTGCTCCAACGTGAGTGAAGCAACAGGGAGCGTTTTCACGAGTTAATTAATGTTACAGTCTCCGTTTCAAATGGTCCATGTCACTGAAATCCCAAAGTTTGCTGTAGACACACATTCCGGTGTAACTGGCTGAAAGTTACACAATTTAACTGTATTAAAAACAATAATAAAAACATAATAAAAAACATAATAAATTCAAATTTAAAAATAAATGCATAAATATACCCTTGTACTGTACTGCTCATGTGCACAGAGCCTACTCCATTCAATAAACTTGGGATTCTAATCTAATATCTAATAAACGCAAACCAATGGAGTCAATGATTCCCATTTGTTCTGGCTCCAAAGACAATAGCAACTCCATATCTCCCAAATGATCATACACTGCGCAGTGCATCAGACATTACACATCGTGCTATCATGGAGATGAATCATGTTGATAAGCTGAATGCATTACCTTATGGGACAGGCGTTCACTTCAGATCGCTTGTCTGTAGGGGTGTACTACAATCCTCATTCTCACACAATGTACCTCTAGAAGAAGAAGAAAAATGTGCAGGGCTAGTTGCATATTATAGTTTTCTAAATGGCAGCAACTTTATGTGGAAATTATTGAATATGGAAATCATAGGGTAACATTTTTTAATCACAAATAAAGAATACAAACATAATTCCATCAACAACTAGTGATGTAGGTGTGTGGGTCTTTTCAAAACCTCTCATACAAAGCATATCATTTTTGTTTCTCTATTTTACCACTCAAAACGTTTTTATGGTGAAGGAGGGAGATTGTTTTCCGCTCCATTATGCATTTCTATGGTTTTTACCAACCATCTGAGTTGGAGCAGACAGACCAAAAATATGACATTGTGTTAGATATATTAGATATTTGAATTACCATGACAGCTGTCTATTTGCAGATGACATTTCTATGACATTTAGCTCTGTATGAACTAAATATACAGTAATAAGAGGCGTTCAGTTTTCTGGAGTATGGTGGTTGATGCTGAAAAAACACCTGACCTCTTTGCTGTCTGTATAGCCTAATTTTGTTTCTGTGTAGCCTGTTGATTGTATTGCTTTTGACATGTTTAGATTACATGAAATGATAAGCTCAGAATCATAGGTCTAATTGTAAACATGACATTTATATGAGCGGGAGCAGATTGATTGTTATTTTGCTTATGAGAGTTTTCAAATCTCCTCTCATTCACCTTTAGGTATAATACAGTTTGAATTGCTTCCAGTTATTGATTAAACTCCTCTCACACAGAACCAATTCTCCTGATACACACTTGAGATGTTTTCAGTTCACTAACCCAACCCTACTAACCCTAACTCTAACCCTAACTCTACCACTACCCCCTCATCTAATTCCCATTCAGAGGAACAACAATGAAGAGCCCATCATGGAACCAGATGGTCAACTGCTGTCTGACCTGCTCCAGGACGAGCTGGTTTTCATGGTAGGGGTCCTGCGTCCCAGGGGTCCGAGGACTGGATCTTCCCTGCTGTCACCCAGGGGCAGACCACCTCGTAGACCAGAAGGGCAAACACCTGAACCCCTCTGGTCCTCCTGCAGCACCATAAGTCTTTTTCTTTCTCTTTTTTATTTTGGTTTATTATTTTGTAGCAGAGGCCCTCGTGATGGGGAGAGCCTCTCTATTAATATAACCCCCTGGAGAGGAAATCTATATAATGTTAATGGTCCCCTACTTACCTGTTCCATGGTAACCCAAAAGAAGGATATGTTCAATTATAGCTTGAAAGGTAAAATTTACCGCCTTTTATTTTTTCACTTTTACCAATCATACAG
>CABFOP010089430.1:0-11869 GCA_900683385.1 Anoplogaster cornuta | reverse complement strand
TGAAGACTGTTTTACAAAAATGAGGATATTTTGAGACAGAAACAAACACTTTTGGAAAGTCAGGACACTTGAATCTTAAGGAAATTTTTCAAAAGTGAAGACACTTCCAGAAAGTCAGTCCAGTTTTTCAGAAGTGATAATTCAGATAATTTTGGGGGGAGTGAGGATTTTTTTTTTAAAGTGATGACATGTTTGGAAAAGGTTAAGGCTAGATTTAAATTTTGAAAGGAGTTAAAAGGACCTGTCTAGTTGAAGGTGAAAACCGTTTTGCAAAATGATATGAGATCAATACAATACAGGACAGAAACTGCTGTGCAACTAGTTATAGTGCAATAAGCTATGGAAATACAATGTCAGCACTTTCTGTGGAAATTACATTTGCATTTGTTTATTTCAAATGTGTTTGAACAATGTTCTTGCAAAAAAAGGTTTGATAAATAAATACAGATCTTAAAAGCATACATGATCTGTGTAAATATTATTTCTCTGTTGTTAAAAGGACTCGAAAGGACTCGAAACTCAAACGGTAGGACTTGGGACTTGACTTGAGACTTGTCGGTCTTGACTTGGGACTTGACTCGGGACTTGCCTGTCTTGACTTGGGACTTGACTCGAGACTTGAGGGCAAAGACTTGAGACTAACTTGTGACTTGCAAAACAATGACTTGGTCCCACCTCTGGTAGTAACGGTAGTAGTACGGAGGCAACCAAATAAAATGTTGACTTTTATTGACTTGACGTTGATGTTGACTTGATGTTGACTTTTATTGTTCCAGTTTTGTAGGTTTTTATTTATTCTTAGAGCCTATATTAAAAAAAAAATACTGAACAGGTGGTTGCCGAACATGGCAACCAGAGGCCACAGAATGGTTGCCAATTGACTCAATCTGGTTGCCCAGGGGAACCGGGCAACCGTTACTGTCGAGCCCTGCATTGTGTCCTTGACATTGTAATGACTGTCAATGTGCCATATTTTATTTATTCTACACAATTTCATTGCAAGGTGCAGTACAGGACTCTTGGCACCCTCTAGGGACTCTTCTTCCTGCGCCACTGGTACACCCATCATACAACTGGCATAATCAAAAAGTGCCTTGGTCCCCTGATCCCAAACAGGTCGGCATGTAAAAATTTGATGAAAATTTTCATTTTCAGTCCTAATTTTAAATTTGACAATTACTTAAAAAATCTGATGCAGTTCTGTTTTTACAACTGCAAAATGTTGCTAAAATCAGCCATATGCCATTTTTCCATGATTTGGAAAGTGAATGGTTCATGGCTTTTATCTCCTAAGGTTACTCCAAAATACAGCTACAAGACTTCTTACAAAGACCACAAGCAGGGCTCATATTACCCCAATCCTGGCCTCACTCGATGCAATTAATTTCTGAATTAGATACATGTTGTGGATTAAAAAGTGTATTTTTTTCTCTTAAAATGGAGCTCAAGTATTTTTCAAAATACAAAAAACAAAAACTGTACGTAAACTACGTAAAACAGGTCTTAAGTAACTTAAGTAAAAGGTCTTACTTAACGTCTTTTATAATTGTAATGAGTCATGTATGACAAATCAAAGCAGGGTGCTATAGATTGCAACATTAGTGGGCATACAAATATTTTGTCCTGTATGATGCATTTTAACCTGAATTATAATGTATCTCAAGTATCAAGGTAAATCCTAAACATTTCAACCTAATTTGACCTTAAAGGTAGTATGAGCAATGTTCTTAGCAGCATTTGCGGTTATATTAGTAGAAATTGTCTTTATATCCCAACAGAAATCAATAAATCAAGTCCTCTGAAAGAAAAATGGAAAAAAATCCAGTGTCTGTAGCAGTTGAAATACTGTAATAAGTCCGTACAATAATATCATTCGGGCCGAATAAAATTATTAGATGATCCATTTGGCTGGAATGAAATGATTGGATGGCGTACCTGCCCGCTGACTTGCATTCCCAACAACCAGGAAGCCAGACTCCGAGTAGTAGACACTGGACCATGGTGCGATGGGGACCGTTATCGCTAAAAAACACTAACCGAGCTACAACGGACAAGCAGAGTTCTGGACACCACATTTCCCACACCCGTCTTCACGTCGGCGGGCTTCGGTGCTGTAATTCGCCATTCTTTCCTCGCTGCTACAGAGGAAAGCATTCAGGAAATCCAAGGTACGGCGCCATCCTTCGCACGCTGCTAATGAGGTAAACAAAAAACGAAACCAAAACACTCGTAATCGCTCATACTACCTTTAATCTTATGCAAAATTCTTCATGAAAATGTTTTGGTTTTTTTGCTGCAAAAATGCTGTTAAATACTGTTAAAAAATGAACATCTTCTCTCCAAGGTGTTTGGCCATGTGTTTGAATTAAGATGCCTCAGGGTAACTTCTATTCCTGGGGCTTGGGAGAAATAGCACCATATAGCAGATGTTAATGAAACATATATTCAACACTGAATTATGAAAAGGAAATAGCAAGGAGCATATTGAGTCCCTGGACTGAATGCGGAGCATCTGTAGATGTAGACCTTGCTACCACCTTGAAATGTTTCTCTAGTAAGGAAGAGTCTTATCTACTTACCACATACAGTAAGTCTACTGGGCTTCTTTACTCTGAAAAATATAGTTCCTGGATTTGAAATGCATTTTCATGGGTCAGCTAAGGATAGCATTATTTGCTTGTAATTGTAAGGATTCATCCTTTTCCTTATATGGCTGTGAGTCTTGTTCATGTGTTACTGTAACACCACATATTTATTCAGCAGATCAAATTACAGTCGAGCTAAGAAAAGCAGCTGCAACAAGTCTTGCCTAGAGTCAAACATCTTGAGTTGCAGATGAGGACGTTTTTTAAATTTTTTATTTAAGTTTTGGCATTTTATTGACAGAGATGGTGAGAGAGACAGGAAGGTATGGGAGGACATACAACAAATGACCACAGGCTGGATTTGAACCTGCTCGATCTGCTGCAGGAAGGACTGAACCTTGTAGTATGCGCGCTACTCAGTGAGCCACCGGGGCACCCTGCACCCTGGAAGGTGCACCTCTTGTGATGCTGAATATACGTTTCTTGTGGAGCTGCAGAGGGAGGTTGTTTCCCATCCACCTTCTCCTAAAGTCTATCGCTTTGTTAACACTTAGGCCTTTGAATAATCACAGCCTTAGTGGATTGATTAGCACTGGAATCATGGACTGTGGACTGATTTTTCCCCCCCTCTACATCATTTATTGCATTTCTGCTATGAGGTAATGGAGTAGTCTCCACACTTTTAGATTTACACAGTTGCAAAAGTAATCATATAGATTCAAAGCCTGTTAGTACAGCAAGCTAATTGTTATGCTTGCATAATGAAGCATTGCATTAAGTAGTCTTTTTGCTGTCACTGTAATTGGGCCAAATGTTCTTTCTATTGTACAGGACTGGTTATTGCTGGAGATACATTCCACACTCACTGCTTCCTTTGTTGTTCATCTTGGTCTAGTTGCCTTTTCAATATTTATGAGATATTTCCTAACATGCATACATAGAGATCTGCTCTTTTTTAAACTGATGTTGCACTTAGTGCTTCTAATTATATGGCTAGTCAATGGTATCCAGTGATGCTTCAGAATGCACAGTGAAATATGAAGATGCTAAAAGTAAACCAATCTTTGATTCAAAAGTTCCTGAAGAAGCCCAATTCAGTCGATCCTCTGCCCCTAAAAGCAAATGTTACTGCTCTGGCCTGACGAATTATTAATCACATCCACTCAAATATTTTCTCATTCTCTCTCCTGCACAGGCTTCTGTTTCATTTCTATGGCAAGCACGAGCTGCCATTTGCAGACTACGAGAGCAAATGTTAATTTGCCCTGTGCGCATTTCTGGCACAGAGGAGCCATAGGGCTGGAAGCTAACATAGTAAGGAAGGAAGGGGATTTGACTTGGGTATTTACATAAGGTAATGTGATTGAGTTGTTCCCATAGATTTACCGTACATCTCAAAAACCCTAGGGTGAGGTGAGGAATGAGAGATTATGTGTATGTGTGTGTGAGGGCAGATGTGAGAGAGTGACAATTCTGGTGTCAAAACACCCCTTGCCCTACATCCTTCAAAGGCTCCAGGTCAGAAAGGCCACAGGACCCACATAGTCATACTCTACTCGAAAATATATGATAGTTCACCAGGTTCACTTGCTTCATTTTCAAACACGTTGGACTTGATTCTTTTCCATAAAAATATTAGCTGGTGATCAGACTGGCACACTGTCCTTTCAACACCATTAGGTTATGCTTGATTTTACATTATAATCTGCAATTGCTCTTATGTGCAATTCCAAGTGAGATAAATTGCATCCTAAGACAATTCTACAAAGACCTTAATGAGCTTTGGCTGTAAGCTTGGCTCTGAAAATCACAGTTCCTTAATTTAGTTGACCTTGCAAAAAAAAAATCTCAGGTGCACTTTGACACAGTTGGGCGTCCAGTGTTGAGTTGGCTTGATTGCAGATGGGGTGCTATGTAGAACGAAAGCTTTACATATACTGTAGGAAGTGGTGGTGATAGCATGAAAATGTGGATGTGAAAGTAATTTATCTAAAATATGAGACATTATGTGTTGCTATTGAATTAATTAAAGTTTTCTTCTAGTATTTAAAGGTAGTACGAGCAATTCTGAGTGTTTTGGTTTCGTTTTTGTCTACCTCATTAACAGCGGTGCCGTACGTTGCCGAAATGTGGACTGGTGTGGGAAACTTCTGTCCAGAAGTCCGCTTGCCCAATATTGCTCGGTTACAGTGTTTCAGTGATAAAGGTCCACATTGCGGCGTAGTCTGGATTGCTAATTCTCTGAGATGTATTTCCTGAATGCTTTCCTCGGTTGCAGCGACCAAAGAATGGCGAATTTCAGCACCGAATCGCCGACGTGAAGACGGGTGTGGGAAATGTGGTGTCCAGAACTCTGCTTGTCCGTTGTAGCTTGGTTAATGTTTTTTAGTGACAACAGTCTTCATCCCACCATGGTCCAGTGTCTACTACTCAGAGTCTGACTTCCTGGTTGTTGGGAATGCAAGTCGGCAGGTAGGTACACCATCCAATCATTTCATTCCAGCCAAATGGATGGATCATCATTTAATTCAAGCTGAAGGGCAAGTTAACAGTCTGTCCAATAATTTCATTCGGACCACATGAAATGATTGGACGTACTTATTACAGTATTACAGCTGCTACAGACACCAGATTTTTTCCTTTTTTTCCAGAGGACTTGATTTATTGATTTCTGTCGCAATATAAAGACAATTTCTACTAATATAACCGAAAATGCTGCTCAGAACATTGCTCGTACTACCTTTAAGCAACTCTGTTATAGTGGACAGTTAGTGATGAACATTAGAAGATTGTGTTATTCCCCCATTTCAGACACAGGGCCAAGCACTATCAAATTAGATGTTAAATGTTGATGTAATGGATTTTGAACCTGGATAGCAATCTCTTTTCACAAACTGAATGGTTGTCTCATCCAAAGCTAAATGGTTTTACACAGTAGAAAAGAAAAGAGGAAAAGGAGGGAGGAAAAACAAGTCAGTTGTTGACATAGACAAATGGGAATACAGCACAGCAGCATACACCATAGTGACCCAGATAGGACCCAGGCCAGAGCTGGAACACACAAATCCATATAGACATATAGACAATAAGATAAGATAAATTACTATATTTGCACATACATGCAGTTGTACTCATATATTTAAACGTGCACTCAAAAAACGCATTTTACCAAGAGTGCATACGATTCTGTTTGTGCGCACATAGGCTTGTGCATCTGTGTCTGTGTGCTATAAATGTGAACATTTTAATGTAACTGAACAGTGAGATAGTGAGACTGACAAATGTTCACAGGTGACAATGTGAGGTTTGAATGCTTCTTAACTTAAGTATTTTGGAAAGACAAATACAATAAATCCTGTAATGTGAAGCACTGCCCTGCTTTTTCTACCACATGGTGGTGCTGGTGGACCACTGAGCGCAGATCATCAGCCTATTTCTCACTCACACACTGCCTCCCTTCGTCTTTCACCCTCTCATTCTCGCTCCCTCCCTCTTTGACTTATCATATCCCCTTGCTCACTTACTCCCGTTCTCCTTCCTTAACATAATGTGAGATGAGGTGAAGTGTTATGGCAAATTAAGTAAAATTAAGACAAGAGAACAGCTCTACTCACCTCTGTCGCATGTGATTTCATTGCACAGCTACTGACAGAGCCTTGCCTGTGCTGTCCTTGGAGATGGGTGTTGATGACAGACTGCAGACCATGAAAGGAGTGGGAGTGTTGCATCCAGTTGAGGTGGAGGTGCCTGTGTAACACATTCACCCTCTATGGTTTTGTTTTGTTTCCTTCCCTTTTCACACTTTGTCTGCTATTTTTTACTCCCCATCTCATATCCTTTCTTTGGCTGTCTCCCTTTGTCCTTCCAGCTCCCTGTTTCAGTCTCTCCACACCTCAGTGTGGGCCTTGTAATTTGCTTAAGTCTTGAAGTCTTTTCCATCTTTCCCTCTTCCTCAATTCCGCTGTTATCTCTCCTACCACCTTTTCACCAACATCTACCTTTTCCTCATTCTGCCAGCCTCTGGCCCTGGCACCTGTCTAATTCTCCTTGTACACACTCTATGGTGCCACTCATAGCTTTGCTCCTTCACCCATCCCCTCTTCCTTCCCTGGCTCTCTCTGCCCTGGCAGTCTGACAATTGTTGGAGCATACACTGCTAAGCAGTTATCACCCGCTCACAGAGGTTTGTGTGTGCACATGTATGTTTGTTAAAAATAGAAAGAGATGAGCATGTGTGTCAGCGTAAGCATGTGTGTATTTTTCATTTATATTGGTGTACACAGCTCTTGTGTTCACCAAAACAATGCAAACAATGTGTCTGACAGGTTTCTATTATATTTGGGCTTTGTAGTTCTTCTCCTATAGTGTCATTTTTGAAACAATGAGGGGAAAAATGATACTGAAAGGCTGGAACTCCTCTCCTACCACTGCCAAACATCCCCAGTGTCTAGCTGCTTTGGATCCATATAAAAGGCAATAATTTCTTTGTCTTCAAGGTTGTTTTTTTCTAGTTTTGGTTCCATCTGTCATTGGGAGGAGGTTGAAAGAAAATAAGAATAAACTCAGCTGGAAGCCTTTGTCTATTGAAGGTAGATCACATTGTAGTAAGACCAGGACAATGCATTACTGGCCTTATGGGTACTGGAAGAAAAGAGACACAGGCCGGGTCTCAGACTCCAGGAGCCAGAACCCCTCTCCTTGCCAAACAATGATCGTGGAGAAAACAAATAATTCAAAAGGATTTTATTTGTCCTGCCTGATACCAGTTTAATCATCTATACCAGATTATCACCATGTTCACTGTATGCTCAGCAATGAATTAGACACATATATGCCAATCCTTGTAAAAGTGGTCATAGGAAACATAAATTATACTTTGTACAGTCCACCCTCCAATAATAATAATAATGATTATTTATTGAGGCAGGATGGCAGCATTAAGGTTAAAGAGGAAACACAGTAAACAAAAGTCCTGGTGGGATGTAATCCTTGTAACAAGAAAGGGTACACTGGGCACATACATATTGGATAGGCTGGAGATGACTGATGACTATATGGTCCCAGTACTGTATGTTGCTGTCAGAAAACACTGGGGAATTTATGATGAAAATGTTGCCTCCTTCAATAGTGAAATAAATTCCCCTTCTAATATAATGTTGTGGATTAATAACTTGTAACACCGTCTTTGTCAAGTTTAGAGACAATCTATATGTAATCATAAATTGAGGCAATCAAAAGATTACTTTCATACCCCTGGCCTGTGATTGTGTGAATTCCTCAAGAGGTTTTAAGTTGAGGTTTTATAGTGCTGGGATCAGGACCTAATTCACAGTAATATCCCAGGTTTTGGTTAGTAATTTGGATCAGAGTTTGTTTGTTTCACTGTACAGTTTGTGATGAAATTGAAAGATCAGAGTAAATACCATGCAATATAAAACATTCATTTTATACATTTTATTCATTCTGTAGCTGTGACAATTTACCTTTCAACTTAGAACAAAAATGAGTCTAAAGCTAAGAATTTCAATTTCAATATATGGGCAATTCTACTGATATGGTTCAATTTGCAGTCACACTATAAATACATTTTAAAAACAATTAAGTGTTGAGATTTCAGATATTTATTCAGGCTATGTTAGGGTCTATTTAAAGTGTACATTCTTTTTATAGAGCTTTAGGATTTCTTCTAAAGGGATGTTGTCAAAAATTAATAATGAATACATTTAATCTAAAATGCCGTCCCCAACTTTCATGTCACTACTGAAACACAGCTAGTCAGCACACAACCTGATTTTAGTCATACACCTATATTTGTAACCAGGAAGTGAGACTGTTGACTGTATTTATGTCCCAACATTTTGAAGTAAATGTGCTGCAATCTGATAATCAGTGTGTGGATTTAAGAGCTCCCATGATCATGCACATTATGTATATTTGTAAAATGGTTTTATCAGAATTATTTGAAGTATATAGACTAATAATTGAAAATACAATAATATTTGTGAAGTATGATGATTGTAGTGCATGATTCAAATTGGTAAGGGCACGGTATCTGCCATGCCATCTCAGATCCTTTAGTCACTCTTAGGTGGTGGCGTAGAATTCCCTAATAGGCACTTCAATTAAATTACTGTCTATACCATAGATGTGCTGTGGGGTGGGGTCTGACCCTGCCCTTTTTCCTAGGTGCCCTTTTCAGATTGAAACATCAAGATAGAGTTTCTAATGGGGCATCACTAACACTGATCATCCGAGGAGCTATAAGCTAAAAGGGGCATATAACCAGTCTGAAGGGCATTTGTACTGCAGTATCTCCACTCTATGTAGGCTATTCAATCCTGGCACACATGCCTTGCCTCTCTTCAAGAGCTTACATTTGTCAGCAGTGATCATTTAAGGCCACATGGATGTTTTAATCCTCTCCATAAAATCATAAGACTGTGTGATTACTTTTGCTCTGAATATTATTGATATTTTTTGAAATAGCATGCCAGTCTATCAATAAAGTGATTCTCAAATTGCCTCTTCACTTTCAGCAGCCTGGCACAGTTTCATCTGGAATTCTCAAGGGTCTGCGAACCCAAACAAAAACAATGCAACTTGTAGATCAATGTCAAAACTTCAATTACTGAATTCCAATGCTTGATATTTTGTACAAATAACAGACATAATCCATAAATATTAATACTGATTGAGTGCTTGCTTATGTTGTACAGAAACTTTTTTTTAGATGCTGGAAAACTGAAATGGAAAATTTCTTGCTAAACAAAGAAACGACTGTGGTAGGGTCTTATTTGATGACTTGAGGTGCTTGAGGCATGGAGACAGGAGAGACTCAAGCTGGTGGGCTGGTTCTCTACGCCTCACTTCAGTTTCTTTTCTCATGCACTGATTTGCTTCCTTACATGCTCAATCGACCAAAAAGCTGCTGACATGGGCTGACTAGGGCCAACAGTGGGACACACCGCTTACGACAAAAATACGGCCAATGGCGCTCAACAACGGCCGATGGTCAACGGTCAGCTTGGGGTGTCAGGGCTCTTAGCCAAGTAAGCAACCAAGACAGTTTGAGAAAGTTGCTCTTTTAGAAAATTTCCTTTCTCTGCATAACTTACAATTATCAATGTTTTTACTTTCCTCTTGCCACATATTGGTTGGAGGGCCCAAGAGACCTATTAAGAAACCAAGGGAGGAAAAACACCAGATTTCAACTGATTCCCCTGAGGTTTGAGTCTTACAATGTTAAGAACGCTTATTGGATAGAGTCCATGTTGATGCAAAAGTATGAGTGTAATGTTTTTTTCTATGGTATTGATCCACATAACATTCACTCGCCCCTGTGTATATGGTAATAATGCAAATTACTTTAAATAAACTAGCCATTGCAATTATACTATAGGGCAACTTCTTCGGACAGCTGTTGTCACAGTGCAAGTATTTTCAATTGTATTGAAATAGTTGTAGTTCTCTTTCAGACATGTTGAAAATTATTTTTATGAAAGTAATTTAATCCTCTTGCCATTCCATCACCCAAGAGCGCCAAATACCTGACCTCACTACTTATGGAATTCTTGAGCAAAGAACATAGTGGGGATGGTTGCATGCCTTATGATCCACTTACTGCATGCCAAGGAGTGGTGGTGAGCCTGCACATGCCTTCTCTGATCTAAAGTGGTCATTTGCCTCTAGATATCCTGATTGGGGATCCTAAATTGGCCATTCCTATTCTGTGTTCTGTGAGAGGGTGCTAGAAGCATAGCCTGCCAAGGGATAGCACTTCCTAGATAAACTGAGAACTCAACTTTTGTACTCTGACTGCTGGTGGTAACCAATGCACTATATAATGAAGTATAAGACTATTGACTTGCTTTCTACTCTGTGTTTCATAAAAGAGCAAACTAAAAAATGCTGTACTTTGAAATTTCTGTGGTGCAGCACTTTATAACATGTGAGGATTAAGGAGAATTGTTACTTTTTAGATGTGCTGTTTAAAACATTAATTGATGCTTCGTGCAAACACAGAAACAATTGTCCAGATTCAAAAGATATGCTGTAATCTACTTTGTTTAAAAATGGTATCCTAAATTATAGGTTTGATGGGAAAATCCAACATTGTAAGTTACAAGGATACATATGTTGAAATACAACACAATATGGAGCTGATGTTTGGAAATGTTGAGCATTTTTCTGTCAGTGTCAGAGGTTGAATGCAGATGACTGATTCCTTTGGAAGAGAGCATTTTGCCCATAGGATTAAGATTGGATGGCTGGGTTTAAACCTGTCAAAAGGGCAGACTCAAATCCCTCACTCACACACACTTTATGGTTCTCACTTGAGGTGCTTGTGAGCAGTGGTGGAAGGTGATATTTCTCTTTCATGTCACTTACTTCAGAAGGCATTCTGCACATCAACTGGATTGTGGAGGATTTGTAAGGCATTGAGCAAAGAACTGAAATTGGGGAAGTTAGTTATTATGTTTATGGCACTCAATTGTATTACAAATTATTCCTTAAATGAATGAAATTATAAATGAAATCCTTGTACAGTAGCATTTTTGGATCAAAAATAAATAAAAACAAATAAATACAATATAATGTATGTTTCATTCCTCCTCCAGGAAACATATTGCTCTCTCATTATGACCCCCTGGTCCCTTGTTATAGAACATCATTCCCCTTAGACTGACACCAAGATACTTGAAGAAATGTCAACTGGGGCAGGTGTAAAGTTATTATTTAATTATAAACATGTGTCCTGTATTGTAACCTTTGTTCTATTCAAAGGATGATTGAGCTTGCAAATAATACTAAGAGTCAAATATAGAAAATAATTAACTTAGGCACAGGACTATTTGTGTGGGGCAATGCTTTTGGATGTATCTATAATATGATGGTGAGCAACCAAGGGGGAAATTGGAGAGGGCATAAAAGAAAACAAGTAATCATTTTCAGAGGAGACGCTATTGGAGTGGAATCACAGTGTCCTTTGTGTGAACACAGTATAATTTGGCAAAATAACAACTCCTGGGAATTGCCCTGTGTATCATGCAAATGTTATGCTTTATAGCTATTTACCAGTTGCTGGCTACAACCTACAATCTGGAATATAGACAATGTAATGGATACGGTGTCATAAACAATAGTTTTTTGTGTGTGTGTGTGTGTGTGTGTGTGTGTGTGTGTGTGTGTGTGTGTGTGTGTGTGTGTGTGTGTGTGTGTGTGTATATATATTTTGTATTTACCCTCTCTGCTCTATGTTTTCCGCCTGTGTGAAGAGAAATGTG
>CABFOP010089205.1:0-10529 GCA_900683385.1 Anoplogaster cornuta | reverse complement strand
GAATTGTATCTCTCGTGTTTGTATATTATAGCTGTGTGGAGCCGCCCCCCCCACACACCCACACACACACACACACACACACACACACACACACACACACACACACACACACACGCACAGACACATGCAGGATAGTCTAGCTAGTTGGTGCGTGCGAAGTTGCACTCCCTGAGTTCCTAGTGGTTTCCAGCCTGACCCCATCATCTACCTTCTCTCTGCTCCTCTCCTCCTCTCCTCCTCCTACCTCTCTCTTCAACCCAGCAAACCCCCGCCTGCCCTCACACTGTACAGTGGACATTGCATGAAGTAAACCCACACATTAGCAGAGTTATAGTTAGTACACATCTATGACAAATTCCTAAAAACAATCCTGAAGACACCTCACGACAAAAGTATGAACGGAAGATGGTGAGAGGGGGAAAACAAACATGCAGGCTATCACCATGGAATTCATTTTTGTGTGAGCCGGATTTGGCTTTGTATGGTCACATCTCCTCCACACATTCTGTTTTTGAAAACAGTATGACGTATGATGTATGTGTGTGGGGGAGGGATTCCTAAGTATCTATTTTGAGTATGTATATTAGATGAACAGATTTAAATAGAAGAAAATGCTAAAAATGTACTTACCTCCAACAGTTGGAAGATGTAAATGGATGAAGATGATAACATAAAGGTTGAAAAAGAAAGCTACAGTATCGGGATGTTACTGTATATAGATGATTGCTGTGCATCTAATGCAGTAATTTCATAATAATTTCAGTCAATAATCTGGGTTTATAATAACACTGACATTTCAGGCCACTTAAAATTGCTTGGTTTACCCAGATGGAATTAAAATATCTACGTTTTTATTTGCACATTTTACAGCCATATACAGTAATATCCATAATAAATGAGAGAACATTCTACTGGTTGCATGCATGTGTGTTTGTGTAGGGGGTGTGTGCTTGATTTGTCCCGCTTGCCAGACAATGATGCAGATGGGGGAGGAAAGATCACAGAAATTTAGTTACTAGATGAAATTGTCCCGGTAGGCCTACTGATAACAGAGTAGCCAATCCTAATCATCCAGGGCTAAAGTTAGCTAAAGTGACACTGTGCTGTAGCTAGCTAGTTTGCAGAGCTCAGCCGAGTTCAGCTCTCTTTTTCAATAGGCATTGTTGGGTCCTCCATGATGCATTTGACATCATAATCCAATATCCGAAGCATGATTGCAAAACAAGAATGCAAGGAGGACGGATGACTATCCCCTAAACTTACTTGCCAACAGAGGATGCATCAGATGGTGACTTGGGCAATGAGAACAGATGGAAAGCCTAAAGATTCACTACTGGAATGATGCATCCCATACAAACGGATTGCTGCACAATCTATACTGTAGCACAGAGCCAGCTGAATCAGCTGGGGAAATGAACACAATCGATGACCTCAAGCACACAGCCCATCTCAAACTGTCAGGATGCATCTGTGTGCTCACATTCAGGGCAACTTGGGGAGAATGTTCTCGGCGAGGAGGTGTCGACTTGGCATTCTTGGATTTGATATTCACATCAAAATTGACTTCAGAGGGACAGCGGACTGCCACCCTGGGTCCTACTGCTGCCCTAGGCAGTCTTCTAACTGCCTAATGGATGAGCCAGCTATGCTTTGACCTTTCACTTAGGGGAAGGTCTCTCTACCCTGCCCGCCCATGAGAACCTTCTCATTCTGACACATTAGTTGGCCTCCCACATAAAAGAAATGTTAAATTGTTTTCATAATTATTTATGGGAATCATTTAAAACACGGGAAGAAAAAAATAGCTGAGTTCAGCCTCAGGAGTGGTTGAAAAAAAAGTGTAGACTATATTAAAATAGTTGTGTGAATAAAAAAACACAGGTAATATTCAGAGGCAAATTGAATATATTGATGTGGATTGAATATAAATAGGCTACACATTTGAAAAGTAGGAGAGGGCACAGAAAAAATTTAATAAATAAATGCATACAAATTAATTTATAAATACGGAGGCTTTTAATGGTTTTGCATTTTCAATCCCAAGCCTTGTGATTGATTGGACAACTTCCCTACGAGTGAGATGCAGCTGTTGCAAATCATTAAAACTAGACAACCACAGGAGTCAAGTCAGTGGCTCAACCTATCTTCTGTTAGAAAATAAAATCATTTTAAGCACAATTATGATGTTAAACTTTGAATGTGTTTCATTACATAATCTGTGAAAATATGGACAACATTTTGTGCAAAGTCAAACAAACCTTAATTTGTTAAGCTATTGGTCTAGGGTATGGTTTAGCATTATTCAGGATAAGAAAATAGGAGGAATAAAGCTTAGATTTATTGTCAGAAATTCACAAAGCCCCAAACCTTGGACCAAATCTTACACTGCTACCGAAAATTGATTAAAACCAAGAACGACCCAAACAACACACAGAGGAGAAGAAAAAAATCTCATCTAGGTATGGGTAAGTAAAATAGGTATATTTCCCAAAATAGAATGATAAAGACAGTTTTATATCCCCTATCTAGAACTGGTGTCAAATGCTGAGTGAGTCGGTGTGTTGGCTGCTTTGAATGACTCAGGAAGTGGTCAATAAGCATATTAACATGTTTGCTATCGCTGCATTTGGTTCCTTCATTAGCTCCTGTTAGGAGTAAGGACTTGTTTTTTATTTCGGACACATCTCATCATAGCACAATGACAGTGTTGTACATCAGATTAGGTGATTGGTTTGGCAATTTGGTGGCGTATTGTTGTCAGCAAATATGGGGGAAAAATCACCAGCAAGTCTAGTCACTAAAATCAATGCAGAGAGTATATTATAGGCGGCTGCAAAACTCCTGCAAAAGGTCCATGTTGCATCAACCTCCTAGTGCCAGAACCATACAAAAGATGTCTGTGTCTGTCTGAAAAATAAACTTCCTATCAAAGATTGGATCGTAATTTCAGTTAGGAAATAAACAACTCTATTACAAAATGAGTGTCTGGGCATCACAAAAAGACATAAGTCACGAATCAGCAAGTGAATAGGTACCTAGGTTTCATGCCATTATGGGTTTTAATATCAGCACCACTACCTTTAATTCAAACACACACAAAGGCGGTCTTATTACAGGTAATCTCAGTACACAGCTGAGACAGTCGCCCTCGAGTCCTGAATCCAGTGATGTATAGGCCTCAACAGCCTTGGAAATAATGGTAATTATTGGCGTCTTGTATTGTGGTTTTTTGGTGCATCCATACGGCAGGGATTAGAAACCCAATTTCAGGCTCAGTTTTGACAGTATGCTGAAGTCAGAGAGATGTCAGCTTTCCAGGCCCACTCTTCATTACCAGATTCTCGAAATCTTTTCACACCTGCCTATCCTTATGATTCAAAATGAAAGCAAATATGAACAATTGGCAATATCAACTTCCCTCCACACATGAATTGGTATTTTGGAGAGCGAGAGAGAGAGAGAGAGAGAGAGAGAAAGAGAGGAGTGCAAGGGAGACAGGGAGAGAGCAAGATTGAAAGAGAAGAGAAGAAATGCAGCCAGCTGTGGAGGCAGCCAAAAGGATTAGAGAGATTATACTGCTAAACAGCCTCCAACTGGTCCTGCTTCCAGTCAAAACAAATTAATTGAAACTAGCAATGGCGCTTGAATATGGGTCGGTGGGTGTGTTTGTGTTGGTGTGTCAAGGGCTACAAATTAATTTCAACAATAATATAGGTGTTGACAATGACCCCTTGCCTTCACACACAGCCAAACCGAACACACTTGACACAAACTAAAACACTCTTTAAATCCCCCTACAGGTCCCCGAGAGACAACAGATTCACGTCCCCAATTTTCTCATCCCTCCTCCACACCTCCATGTGCGATGTAGACAAATAGAAAATACAGTAGGTGGCTCCCTGTGACGTCTTACCTAAATCAGTCCATATTGGAGCCACACATAGTGGCTATGTGGGTGGGAAACCCAGTCATTGTGTGCCAAAGCCGACTGAGGCATACCTATGATGCAGTTCTCATGACACTTAATAGAAGGAGGAGGGAGTTGGTGTCTGGTCCCTTTTATTGAGGCCTGCCAGCCATGGATGGCTTGTTCTGGGCATTTGGCCGATTCACCAGTCAGAAGCCATGTGTGCAGAGTGATGGCTGCCATGTGATGCATCATAGCAGTGGGATGCTAGCGAGGACGGGCACCAGGAGATAGGCCTGGACCCTGGGCAGCGTGGGAAGAGGTGTAAATCTATTCATCAATGACTATAGGCCCGTGGCACTTACTTCTCTTGTCATGAAAACCTTTGGGAAGATTGTAAAAGAGGAGAATTTGGGTGCAACGCTGACCAACTCGGATCCACTCCAATTTGCTTATAGGGCAGACAGGGGTGGGGGGTTTTTGTAAGAATTTTTATAGACTTTTTTTAGTGACTACTGGAGACAAAGTAAAAAAGTCGCTGAGAGGCTGAGGCAGGCCGTGTTTGCTGATTGACTGACGTGCTACAAAAAGATTCGCTGAGATAAAAATATTTGTATTATAAAGTTTATTATAAAGAAAAATAATCAACTTAGTACAAACGATCAGAAACAATAAACAGCGTTCAACAAAAAATATGGCGACCTACTCACTCCTCTCTCTTTCCTACCAGCAGCAGGTGGACAGGTGTATAAATTACCTACGGTGAATATCACCGCCCACATTCATGTGACCTGGCTGATTCTATCAATCAATAAACAACCAAAATATAAACATGACACAATATAAACCATCATACAATTATCATACAAGTTTAACAATTCATTTATAATTCATAGTAAATCCATTCATGGCTCTTACAGCAACATTGGGCTGTATTTGCTCTTCCAGGTAGTTTCTCACCCCGACTGTGATGTATGTTCAAAGGTCATAGCAAGTGAATCATATTTTATTTTCAGGTCCTTGCATGATGTTTCAAAATAAACTTTCCACAGACAATCTTTTAAAAATAAACTTCTAAAATCCTTCTATTGTCCTTTTCCATTGTAGGAACTGTATTGCAGTTCTCTTTTCTCCCATTGGTTTGACTTTCTCTTGCATTAGGCACTCAATGGTGTCATTCATATTTTAAAAAAAAACTTTTCTTCTGACAGCCTGCCTGTGTCCAATCCTGTGGGTTTGTGTGTGGACAGAAATAGACAGCCACCCACATATCATTAAGGAGATGCAGGAAGAGCAAAAGACTCAATGTGACAGTAGGAGAATGTAGCGGGCTGAGGCAAACATGGCGGTCACAACGACACACCACAGACACACGTGCTGGTTTAATTGTACAAATTACATTCCTAAGTAATCCTCAGTTTGTTTTAACCTGCTTGGGATGGGTGGGGCCTGCCACAAAGAACAATATAATGAGTTAATTATCCGTGAATCGACAATTTATTTGACCCTGATCTGAATGATCTTGGGGTGAATCCCAATTCTCCCCTAGCCCTTAGCCCTTAGCCCTTCGTTTGCGCGTTCACGTGAAGTGCAAGCGGTGTCCCAAATAATTTTGGACCGAGGGCGAGGGCCAAGGGGAGGGGCTGGTTGGCCCACGAAACAGAGATTTTTCAGAGGCACACTTCAAAACGAGGGGTATGAGAAATCTCCCAGAATCATCGGCAAGGTGGTGGCGAACGCTGCACAAGCAACAAAAAAACCCACAAATGTAATATTGTCTTTGTTAATAAAGATTTTAAAAATTATGATAACCATCATATTATCTTAGTTTAATGTTGTTTCAATGTATTATAGACCTTTTCTTTATAACAAGCATAACAAAAAAAATTGCTATTACGGTATACTGTCTCTAGTTAACATTAACGTTATTTGATCACTTGTTCGACTGATCACATTGTCACCAGCAAATCGGCTGTGGCCAATTAAGGCTGATTGCAGCCGAGACGTTTTAACTCAGCTGTGTGACTCTGTTGGGACGGGTGAGCAGAGAGCCGGTCAGCCGCCGAGAGCTCTGCGGCTTACGGGAGGTGCTCGGCCTGACACAGCACAGATCTGGATCCTGCCATTTTCGTTACGTTTTAATATTTTTTCAGATGAGAAAGTACCCATGTAGATTCTGAATATGTGGTCAGTTTATCCAATTAACTCCTGTGTGTAAGCAGCTCTCCATATACAGTAAGTGGCTCATCATGTAAGTGCAGATTTCCAAACAGCCGTTATTTGGATAAACTGACCACATATTCAGAATCTACATGGTTACTTTCTCGCCTGAAAAAATATTAAAACTTAATAAAGTGGCATATTAACAGTCCTACAACAAAAAAAGGCAGAACCAAACCTGTGACAAACTCATCGTGTGTTTACATAAACGCCATCGACGACGTGATGACGTATCATGGTCTTCAGATCTACTTCAACACTTCAAGCCACTTCATTTCTCCCTCTGTTTCAAGGGCCAAGGGGGCAAAGCGAGGGCCACTCGAAAACGAGGGCTAGGGGTGGAAATGAGAGTTGGGGTTCGGCCTTGGTATGGGTGGGAGGCGTGTCAGCTGTTTCATGTGATTTCTCATAGTGCTCTGGTTGAAGGTTTTAGTGCGGACGGAGCCCTCTTGTGGGGTGTTGAGCAACACATTGTTCTGCAGGCTCACTTTCTCTACTTATTGTTCGGTTATTGATACGTTGAGTGAGAAGAGGCAAAGCTGCCGCATCCTGTTACGTAAGATGTTTGTTTCATGATTAATTTTGTTATCATTTTTGTTATATAATTTTGTTGCTATTTTCATATAGGTAGACGGACAATTGTCCAGGACAATTAAGTTCATTTAGTCCACCATCACTCACCACTAACTTTGACCACGGACTCTTCTGCCTTTAGGAAACTGTTGGACGTGAAGATCATTGATGATGAGGAGTATGAGAAGAACAAGACCTTCACCATTGTGCTGGAGGAGCCTATTCTGCTGGAGGTGGGACAGAAACATGGTGAGTCACACTCAGCAATAATTTCTCTCATTACATTATAGTACGAAGAAACCGGCAATTTGCTCTGGAATTAGCTTCGTATTCACCCTGACTCATGTTGGATTTACATTTTAGTATAGAGCTGGCTCCTTGGTTTTAAAATTGATAACCCCGTGATATAAATGTCCTCTGGTCTCTGAGGTAATTCCAAGGTTGGTGAGATTCATAACTGGTCTCTTTCCAGTAAGTGGAAAGACCCTGAATGTATAATATAGGTTTTATCCTTGAGGTGTCAAGTTATTGTGCATTATTTATGATTAGTATATTTCTCCATACATTTTTCATAGTATTGCACGCATTCACTATAATTTAGTTTAAGACAGACATACTGCAATGTCTTGTCGTGTGTTTGAATTATTTTTTGGCAACATTGCAAAAGAAATAATGATGATTTATGATTTAATGGTCCAAATGAGGTATTCTGTATATCCACCTGACGATGTTGGACTTATATCAGTATTTGTACATGCCCGTATAGAATAATTTCGGATTCATTCATAATTTTGGTCCACACAAATGTGCGCATCCTTTGCCCCAGGAGACTCCAACGATAACAAGACAGTGGTGGGGCTGGAGGATGTCGCCAAAATGGGCTGTCCATGTCTCGGGGAGCACACCAAGCAGGAGGTGGTCATTGAGGAGTCCTATGAATTCAAGGTAACTCGCCTCAGTGCCACCTTCCCCACTGATTTAAAAAATATATATATTCCCACTTTATTTGACCCACTCGCTCTCCTACTGAACACACAGCAGCTCTTTGGATTCAGGAGAGACTGGAACACATGGATATCATTACAGTACAGTAGAGACAGTATGTACACAAACGGACCAAGATGGCATTTAAAACAATGAGACCAGACTGTAGAAGGGTGTCTTCATTCTTCTTTGACCCCTCTAAGCCAACCGTTTTAACGTGATTCTGTTTCACTTTGGACTAGTACTTACTCAACCAGCTGTCGTCATGTTACTTTTGCTTTCTCTGTTGTGTAACTGTCTGTAGAACACGGTGGACAAGCTGATCAAGAAGACTAACCTTGCTCTGGTGGTGGGGAGCAGCAGCTGGAGAGAGCAGTTTGTCAGCGCCGTCACCGTCAGCGCAGGTGAGTCCCGCGATCCTGAAAATGCCGACTAGACCTGTGGAAGACACGGCCGGCAGTTGTGTTGAATTATCTTTTCACAAATGCAATGATGCGGTGGCTGACCCCCATTTCTGGAACAATTTACCTATCCAGATCAGATCTGCTCAGACCCTAGAAACGTTTAAATCACCGCTGAAGACCCACCTATTCTCTTTGGCCTTTAATTCAAATTGAGAAATGTTTTAGATTGGTTTTAGAGGTTTTAGTGGTTTTGGATGTGGTTCTGGAGGTTTTGGATTGGTTTTTGGAGGTTTTTGGATTGGTTTTGGAGGTTTTAGATGTGGTTTTGGAGGTTTTAGATTGTTGTGCTTTTGTCTTTTTCATTCTTACTTTCATTCCATGTATTTCCTTTTATTCTTATCTGTTATTTATATTCATGTATTTTTGTATTTTAAGCCTGTTTTGGGCATGTTCAGCACTTTGGTCAACCGTGGTTGTTTTAAATGTGCTTTCTAAATAACTTGACTTGATGCTTCCAGTTTCACAACACTGAATTTTAAAAAAGCCCCATGTTAACAGATAATGAACTTATTTTGGTGGGGACCCTCCGCTAGGCTTCACTGCTACGATGCTCGCTGGCTTGTAACTGAACTTCATTAGGAAAACAAAATCTATTTTTATGTCTTTTGGCAACGCCGCGCTTAGTTTGGAAACTGCATCCTTTTAGCGTAGTCGACGTATTAAAAAGGCATGACATGGTGGATTCTGCATATGGCCCACCATAAAAACTAATTGGCCACCCCTGCCTGGACAATTAAGTGGATCTGAAGAACTTGTGTAGGTGTAAGCAGTATGAGGAGCCTTTTTTTTTTATCTTGCCCTTTTAAAAGCCATTCATTTGCCTCCCTGAACCTCTTAGATCTGCACAAGAGCCCTGGGCATTTGGGCAAAGAGATGAATTGCATACCAGAGATGTGTACTTTTTTTCAGTGCTCGAGCTCATTTTCTACATCCTATCCTATATCCCAGTCGCTGAGTCACAGCCAGAAGTGACAGAAAAATGTGTGATTTAGTGCAATCCTTTGAAAAGTTCAGCTGTCACACAGGTTTTTTAGGAAACCTCAAAAACAAATGACGCCGCCTTGTGTGTGTATGTGTTTTTCTCTTCCTCTGCCAGGTGACGACGACGAGGAGGAGAGCGGGGAGGAACGTTTGCCCTCTTGCTTCGATTACATTATGCACTTCCTGACGGTGTTCTGGAAGGTTCTCTTCGCTTTCGTCCCGCCCACCGAATACTGGAACGGCTGGGCCTGCTTCTTCGTGTCCATTTCCCTCATTGGTGTCCTGACAGCTGTGACCGGTGACTTGGCCTCTCATTTCGGCTGCACGGTCGGTCTCAAAGACTCGGTCACCGCTGTGGTGTTCGTGGCCCTCGGCACTTCTGTTCCAGGTGGGTGTCTGTTCCGTCTATCGGCTATTCGTCTATCCCAACAGTTCTCTTTATGATCACATAGTTTTGTCTTGTCTTACCTCTGAAGTTGCCTCCATTCATTTTCTGCACAGTTGTTGTGTTTACTGTCAACTGTAAAGAAAAGGTTGCTTAATTGTAGTCTTATTTCAGTATTCCCTAAATGTTGAGGTTTTTGGTTTTTTTGCCATAGAGAAACACAGATTTTTCAATGTATGCTTTTGAAATATATCAGTCACGTGAGCCCTGGACATTTTAGGATTCTATATTCTGCCCAGTTTGCCACATATGGCGAGGAGATTCCTTTTTGAAGATTATTTTCTTGGCATTTTGCCTTCATTAGATAGTTCAAAGTGGAAAGAGTCAGGAGAAATAGGGGGAAGTACATGCAACAAAGGTCCCAGAACACATTCCCAACATGCTATGTTAGCATGTTAGCATGTTAACGCTCCTTAGCCGACTGAACCACCAGGTTTCTGTATCCACCACTCTCCTGTAGGTTGGTGAAACTCTCCCTCGGGGTGATGTAAGAAGGGTTTTGTTGGGAATTGCCCTCCATACATTTGTTGGAAGACAATACCGAGGCAGTTACAGTAACCTCATCTTTCTGAGGGCTAATAGGATAATGGATCTTGGGTAGTAGTCATAGTATGACTACTAGAAATGACTTTAGATCAAATCATTTTGGCGGGCAGAGTTTTGAAACGTGTTTCCTTTCTACGTTTGTTGGGGTCGAGTCTCCTAACGCGGATGTCGGTGCTTTAGAAAGTGACTGTGTGGTGGTGGGATTTGCCGAGGAGAATATTGGCTGCGCTGGTTTACTGTGTAAGAGTTGCTCAGAGTTGCATGCCTCTTGCCAAATACAACTTTATCTTCAAATATTACAAACATCCCTTGTGGCCTGTTTATTTGATCAAAACCTTTTGAAAAACTAAGCACGTATTATATCCCAATAAGAGGGTTTTGAAAAACCACAAGAGCGTGGTTGGGGCAG
>CABFOP010089191.1:0-10623 GCA_900683385.1 Anoplogaster cornuta | reverse complement strand
AGATTAGAACCAATCCAGATTAAATATCTTTATTTAAACTAGATTAGAACCAATCCAGATTAAATATCTTTATTTAAACTATAGATTAGAACCAATCCAGTCCTTTTTACCACATTAAATATCTTTATTTAAACGGCAGTCAGTTTTTAGCGGACATTCTCTTTGTCCCGACACCGACCAGCCGAGCAGATCTGCTCATTCAATCTAATAATGTTTCCATTTCTCCATCTGACATGGAGCTGAACATCTCCTTTCCTCTAATAAAAGGTAAAACATTTCTACTGACTAACCAGTGGTATGTGAGGTCACACAGTTGGTATCAACTATGGATGAATTAAAAGAACATTCATTCCAATGAAAGTTGTTCCTGCAACCGTCAAGGTTGCTAGGCAACAGGAGCGGCGCTTCGCGACGCAAGGAGGAGGGCGTTTACGGCTGATGACGCAACCAGGAAATCCCCCGTAGGGTGGACACATCGCTTCCGGGTTTTGCACACTCACTCCGCTGCACACTCCCATGGGCGCGAAGTGCACGCACTCCGGAGTGTGCAGCACCTGAATTGAGAAACAGCCACAGTGGTGGACACACTGTTTGATTGACAGGTGATCTCTGGGAAGAGCAGTGAGGAACACCACAGTGAAAAACACCACAGTGAAGGACACCACAGTGAAGGACACCACAGTGAAGGACACCACAGTGAAGGACACCACAGTGAAGGACACCACAGTGAGGAACACCACAGTGAGGAACACCACAGTGAGGAACACCACAGTGAGGCTGAGAGACAAAGATGAAAACGACATAATAGTTATATATAATTAAGAGTAACTTAAGCAGTTTATCTTGACCTGGATCGATGTCCTTGAGTGCCGTCATCACACCGAACACATTACTTCCCAAGTTCACAGTGTGGGTGGGGCTCCCGTCACGCCGGTCCCAGAGAGTCATGACGTCATCGCTAAGAGACAACAGGAAGGGCTCATAGGCGGCCATGACCGATCCTGAAATGTTCCACCTCCTTCCAGCGAGGTGACTTCTTTGCTGCAGCAAACTCATCGTTGTCAGACCTGTATAGGGGCGTCACCCAAAACTCATCGTTACAGGTCTGCACAGGGGAGAGACAAGAGGCTGCACCGTTATAACTAAATTAAGATCGATCAGATTGTCAACATCCTGTAACTGTAGTAACCAATCCTGTTCCTTGAGCTTTTTAAATCTCCTTCTGCTCATTGAGCTCTGTTACTAGCTAGTGGTGCCAAGTACTGACCTGCCCTTTCCGAGTTCCACAGCAGACTATTGGCCCTCAGGTCCAGGGCCATGTTGCCCCTGACTCCTCCCCTTAAGTTCAGCACCTCCTTGGGTTCACCTCCTAACAGGTTCATGCTGAGGATCCGTCCCTCCTCCAGCCAGAGAAGCTGGTCCCTCGTCCAATCCAGATACATGTCTTTGAGCTCCTTCTTTGTACGGTACAGCTGCCGCGGGATACCGTGGTTGACCAGGGTGACGCCAATGCAGGCTTGTTCACATGACATCCAATACAGGCTTCCAGTCTTCTGGTGTACTTTAATTAAACAAACTACAGAGAAAAATATTAAAAAGATGTCATACACAAGTCAGTGTGCTGGCATAACCATGTGACTGAGTGGCAGGTTGGCTGTGCAGTCCCTTGCAAAGGTCCCTGAACCTGCAAAATGCCTCTGATCAGTTACTGTAATTGACTGGTTTCATTCCAAAAATCTGATTTGAATCATAAGACACCACTGACAAATGATTGCTAGCAGTAAAGTAATGCTCAGTATTTAATATTAGAGTCATTGCCCTTCTTGAACCTTTCTTCAAAGAAGAAGACAACCTCTTTTTAGGCATGCACTTTTAATTGCCCAATATGCCAATTGGGCAATTGTTGTACATATAATCATGCGCTGTTCTAATTGTATATTTTCATTTTTTGCAGCTACAATTCTAGGCAAATTACCTACTCTAAGTATTTTAACCATCTACAAATGTGTTTTTATTTTTAAACATAAAAGGATACAGTATGCAGCATTTTCCCCATCCTTTCCTAAATCTTCCAAATGAGTCTGAAGTGTTTCATCGTGAAGGGCTTCTGAACGTTTGTTGCCAAAATGGTAGTTGTGTTCCTCAAACCTTCATCATCATGTTTCTCCGAGCCGGGGAAAACCATGTTCATGAGTGCGTTTACCTGGGAAGAGCGTGGGGATCATCTCGGTCTTGACCTGGGTGAGGCTGGTGCGTTGGACTCGGCCGCTTTGGTTGACCCAGTACAACCAGTCTCTGTACCAGTCCAGATCAAAAGACAGGATGCCGTCATTGGTGGTGTAGACCAGGGTATTGATGGTCTCGCTGCCTTTGAACTCCAGCAGGTTGATGGTTGTAATTGTAGCATATACAAACCTTGGATCTGTAGGACCAAAAAAAAAAAGACAAATAAGACATTCAGATGATGCCCTTATCCAAGTGAACTGTAGAAAACATCCCATCATTTTCAGCAGTCAGGTGATCCAACATGTGCCAGGATAGAGGAGGTGGACTGAAGTGTTCCGGGTGATTCAGGAGCCAAAATGGGTTGTGTAGCGGTTTCCTGTAGGTCTGAAGTCAGCCGGGGCCCTTGACAGATATCTGCGGTGTTGTTTTCAACCACTTGTTTGGCTTCATCAGTAGTCATAATTGAAGGGAACATAATGTGGAAAACCAAATTATTTGTGGTATGGGTAAGCCAATATTAAGGTAAACCTACATTCACATGTCCCATCGGGCAGGAGTACTTTGGAGTTAGGACAGGCACAGGTGAATCCAGAAGGTTTGCCTTTGGTTAGCAAGCAGAAGTGGCACGCAGCCTTCGCACATGCAGTGGAGCCTGATTTATAACAGCAAGACATTTGGATACAGAGATTAGGTTTCGTAAGAACACAATCGCGAAGAACAATGTTAAGAGATTTACAACTAGTCCAGTCTGAATACTAGGTTTAACAAATGGAGTATTATTGGGTGCAGGCACACAGGAGAAGACCAGGTCAGCTACAAAACATTCAGATAAACTAATGTTTTTTCAAAAGTGGCAAAAACAGAACTTTCATTCATTGACTGACAATACTGGCTCAACCTCTACTCAGCTCAATGATTTTACTTTTTTACAATTTCACTAATACCCGGTGGGTGGTAAGTCTTTCCAAGGAAAACTCCTGGCACACAAGGGTTGTTTTTTCCCCCCGTTTGCTGTTTGCCTGGATTAAACTGTAGTTAGCATGAACAGCAATAGCCACTATGGCTACAGAAACTCCAAGGAAAGCTGTTACAGTACTGGACACTGACGAGTGCAGTGCAAAATAAAAACGATGTTGTAGATTACCACGTTAAGTCTCATTCTAATAATTAGCCACAGTACCTCTGGGCTGCTGTAGCTCATGGTAAACAGTCAGTATAGGCAGGACAGCTTTCTGGAGAAACTTCTTCTGGTTCGGTTGGTTCTGGGGGGCCCGCCACAGTCCCTTGGCATCCACCCAGTAGAACCAGGATCCAAACACAGCCAGACCCAGAGCCGGTTTACTGCTGAAGGGTCCTTTGAAGGAGTAACGGCCACTCCCATCCACCTTCACCGTCTCCACAGTCTGAGGAGAAAAACAAGTCTATGTTGACTATGTAGATTCCTGATGGATACCAAAATTCAGGTCACTAACCAAAGGGCTGTTCCACAAAGCGAGCTTACCACCATAGCCAGGCTTATTTCACTTAGTCTGGCTCATTTTCAGGTTTATTCGGTTCCACAAAGCAAGCTCAGCATAGTAGTGGCAACTTATGCTTCAAAACTAGCCTGGCCCGTCATACACTTCCACTAAAAGTTGCTGCTCAGTGGCCGTGAACATTGCAGCTTTTTTCAACATGATTTATCAGATTCATGATCTCTCAGGCTGCTTAAACAACAACTGCGCATGCGCAATCATCTGGATTGCTTGACCCTGGCTTGGATTAGTCAGATCACGGTAGCTTGAATTTGTCTTCGTGGAACCGCTTTATCCCCGATTGACTTGTTAGGTCAACTAAAACCAGGCTTTCAAAATTAACCTCTGCTTTCCTAAACCAGCTTAGCAGTAGACTGATTTTCTTTGGAAGAGCTGTTGTCGGACTTATTCAGTATGTACCATTGCAAACTTTGTAGGTTTCGAGCTTGATAGAACTGATCTCACTGGTTGAGTTAAACCTCAATGAGTGAAGCCAAAAAAAAAAACAGTTTTGCAGAGCGAAGGTTGGCCAATTGGCAAGCATAAATGGTAAAGAAGGATCTCTGCTCAAAACAAACAGATGTGCTAGCACTTTCTAGGTGGTGGGGAGGTTAGCATGATTGAATGGATGGAACTATGTTGTCTTTAAAAATGTCCCATATTTGATTGTGTTAAATTGAAAATTGCATTTCCAAAAGTCCACCCCATTTGTTACAGGCAATTTCAGACCAACTCCAGGAAATGCATCATTACTGGACTCCCCTCACTAAAGAATGTGAAATCCATCCAATCAGGCCATATTGCAGCATTTGAACTGGAAAGCATCCACTCTACAGGTTGAACTCACCTTCTTGAATTTGCTGATCCAGTACAGTCTGCTGGCAGCCACATCAACAGTGAGGCCATAGGGAAACTGAGCTGTGAGGACCACCAGAGAGCTTTGTTCTGACCCATCCATCCATGCCTTCTTCAGAGTCATCCGGTCACCTGGACCCGCATTGATCCAGAACATCAAGCTGGGAGGTAGGAGACCAGTTATAATGGGCACTTCTTGGTGTATCACCATAATCAGCTTTGGTACATGCAAGATGTCCGCCGTAGAATTGATAAAGTCATGGATAAGCCGTCTGATACACTGCCCCAATGCTTTTCGGTGACAATTTTAACACCATCTTAAAAGGTATAGTAGGTAAGATTTCTTACCTCAGTAGCGGCAAGCAAAGCGCCCTGAATTTCAGCGCCGAATCCCCGCTGATGTGCGGGCGGGCGTACAGAAGACCGCATGCCTGGTGTTACCTACCATACCTTTAAGTAAACCAACTAAACCATTCAACACTGCATGGCAATACCTACCTCTCCCCTGGTAGAAGCACCAACTCTAATGGGCTGATGTGTTTGCTCAGCAGAGTAGTATAGCCTGTCCCATCAGCAGCACCCATATATATTGCCTCTGTCTTCTGGTTGGTCCAGTACAGGTGCCCGTTCAACCAATCACAAGCTAGGCCCTTGATCCCAGGCTCTCCTATTGGTTGAGAATGAGGAACAGTGTTTAGGGACTGCACTTTCTCCCAAGCTTTCCATACATTTGTCTGGAATAGAAAAATCCTACAATGTATGCGGTTATGTAATATTCGGGGCCCGGTTATCAAGGTAACATGTTCAAAACTATTATTAACTAGCTTGTTTAGACAGTTCTAACATTAAAGCTGCACTTGGAGACTTTACATGTTTGCTCTAGATGCCAGTGAGACAATTATCTTTATTATTAACACCCTATGTTTTTAAACCAACCAACCAGCATAGAGAGTCCTGCTGTGCTGTCCGTCAGTCTTGTAGATGTGGCCTTGGCTGTCAGCCCAGTAGTACCAGCCTTGGGCAATGTCATATGTCAAGGCCACTGGGTCAGAACCAGGGGTCTCCATCACCTTAAACCGCTGAGACTTCAGATTCAACAGTCCAATAGATCCCTTACGTAGAGTCAGCAATCTGGTAGCATTACCTGCATACAGAATTATAGCTGGTGCTGAATGGAAAAGGGTTGAGGCAGTGTGATTGATTTCCATCTAGTAGTTCACAGATAGTTAACAATAAGTGGTATTGGGAGTAACACAAGGTACAAGATAAGTTATGGATACATTGTGGAAACTGTGCGTGACTTTCATATGCTAGCTGCTTGACCCTCTCTGGGAAGAAAAGAACACCGATATTGGGAATCATGTGTGGCAAGATTCCGAGAAGATTGGAAACTTCAAAACCTCTTCCTTGGATCCAATTCCTCTCAACTGAAGACCACCAGTCTCCCTGCTTACACGCCAAACAAATCTACACCACTACTTCCATGTTCTTGTAGCCAGTCCAAGGCAACTCTTCCCTGCCCTAGTAGTGTCATTTGGAGTATGTAGTCACCTTACAGTCTATTGAGAGTGATGCATCCGGCTTGGTCCAAGATTATTATTACGGCATTATGGTCTGCTGATGATTTGGGATTGAGACAATGAAACTAAATTCAGAGTAGGTTCATATCTATATATCTATGTATTAACTCACTAACTCACTAATTTGCCATTGTTAGACTTGCACTAGTGTGTTATGTCTGACCACTGCAACATTTCCTTCCTTTCTCAAAACAAGGATTCTTATAGTATTCATTACCTGTCGCCAAACATGTGGTGCTCCCATTCAATGTGAAGCCATCTCTGCAGTGGCAATAGTAGGACCCAACCGTGTTGGTGCAGTAGTGCATACAGGGAGAAAGTGGCTGGGCACACTCATCCACATCTAAAGGGCACACAGGACTTTGGGACTCAAAACAGCACAGACAGGTTCATGGCTTACAGTACAAATTAGCAGGTTGAGCTACCAGGAGACAGGGCTCTAGGTACAGTAGCACAGGTAGCAGTTGTAAAATTAACAAAATTAACAAAGATATTCCTTTTCCCCCCATGGGATATTCAGACGGTACTTGGCCCTTAAGGTAACCCATGAACCAGGTGAAGCTACAGCCCAGAGGTCGGTTCTCTGGTAGCTACACAAACAGAAATTCAGCTCATGACAAGGCTAAATGAATGGAGTCAAATACATATTTGAGATGCCAAAGTTTAATTTTTCATCAGAATTGTTGCTCTTAAAGTTAGGATATGCAATTTTTTTGAGAAGCATTTTTGGTTATATTCGTTGAAATTGTCTTTATATCCCGACAGCAATCAATAAATCAAGTGCTCTGGAAAAAAAAAAGAAATCAAAGAAATCCGGTGTCTTTAGCGGTCGCAATACTGTAATAAGTCCTTCCAATCATTTCATTCGGACCAAATGAAATGATTGGTCAAATGAAAAGATACAACGTGCATGCGGACTTTTGTCCACCACATTTCCCACATTTTCCACAATTCGGTGCTGCAATTTGCCAGTCTTCGCTCGCTGCTACTGAGGTAAACAAAAGAAACCCATCTCCCAGAAGTAGCGACCGGAACCATGCCGTGATGGGGACCTTTATCAGCAAAACACCGTAACCGAGCTACAATGGGCAAGCGGACTTCTGGACACCATTTCCTACACCAGTCCACAATTCGGCCAGGTACGGTGCTGAAATTAGCCATTCTTCGCTCGCTGCTACTGAGGTAAGAAATACTTCTCAAAAAAATCGCCTACCCTACAGTACCTTTAAATGTATTTAACACAAGAAACCCCAGTGGATTTTGGCCATCTAGGTGCAGACCAAGAAACAGTAAATTGAAAGGGGTGAATTATATCTACCATTTCCTTGCATGATTTAGAAAATCTAACACTGGTTTGTGCAATACATTCAAAACAGCCGTCGACTGGCCATAAGTCTTTTGAGTGTTACAGTAACTTGAACAACAAATCTGAAACTTCGTTGTCCCTGTGGTTTCCATTTTATAGAGTGACCCTTTCACACCTTTGCAGATGGCGCCATTGGTAGAAAGCTTATATCCAGTAGGACAGGCACACAGCGCTCCCCAGGGTTCATCAACACATACATGGCTGCAGCCAGCATTGGCCTCAGAACACCTCCGACCTGCAGGGGGCGCCAACATGAAGCAGTGACAGCGCATTACTGAGATCCATGTAAAAGGTGTTGTCCTGTATAAAACGATCAAATTGAGTCTTGAGACGAACCACAACTTGCTTGAGTGACCCAACAATTAACCACCAACTATCTGTTTACCAGGTTTAGCCCAGTATCATATTTCATTTGGCAATTAAAGTATTAGCTATGGTCCCATTACATATGGTTTGGTTTAACATTTGCTGTCAGATCAGATCATTTTAATAATAACCTTCCGCTCTTGTTTATTTGCTTCTTATTTGTCTCATTTGTTTCAATAAAACGTAGGTAGCTAACTTATTGCTCTTTTACCTCAGCACTGGTTCTTCTTAGATGCTTGTTTAGGAAGGAAATGCACTCACGATTTAGTTCTCTTGCCTACCTACAGTATGTTGAATGCACTTCTTGCAAGTCGCTTTGGATAAAAGCGTAAATGCCTGTAATGTCCAATCCAAGTAATCGGTCTCTCCCAAGCCCCGCCTACCACATGTTGCCGGCTCGTCGCTGCCATCTAAACAGTGAACCTTCCCGTCACACCGCTCTTCAGCAGACAGACAAATCCCTTCAGGACACCGGAAGCCATCCTCAGCACACCGACCTGCAAAAGAACATATGATCAATGCATACTTGTGGGTTCAATCATTCCTTTAATTTCCCCATTGGTCCCACAGTGTAACACTCCGTTTTCTATGATCCAGGGTCCGACCCGCCCATCCCTCCTTCCAGTCTCACCACAGCCCTGTTCATCAGAGTTGTCCAGGCAGTCGTTCTCTCCGTTGCAGCGCAGCTCAGCGGGGATGCAGATCCGGTTCAGACAGGTCCAGTCAGAGTCCAGACAGCCGTCGCTGCCTGTACAGTTTTCCTCGTCAGATCCGGTGGGACACTGGCGCTGCCCATCACAACGGGCCGAAACGTTAACGCAGCCTACAGAGTCCACACAAGGAAACTGACCGCGAGGACAGTCAAGAGCGCCTGAGGTGGCTGGAGGGAATCAAGAAAAGAAAGTGTAATAAAGTAAATGTAATAGACTAAATTTATCAAAAAACAGTTTTTCCACCGCGTGGACCTGAAAGCTTTTGGGTACTTTTTTGAGCAAGAACCTTCTCAGTTGCCCAAAACAGTTCCAGGTTGCTTTTCCACCACATCGAAGTACCGGAGAGACAAATAAGGAGTATGTGAGGCCACTAAAGTGTAACAATTTGGTTTCATATGTCATTTAGGTACGACGACCCACAACAGCAGCAAACATGGAGGAAGTTCAAACAGCTCTGGTGTTGATCTTTGTTGTTCTTCACTCTGGTATGAACATATTGGAATCAATTTTGAAAACGAAATGCACCAAAGTTGAAGCACTGCGTTTGGCGGACTTGACATTTTTTGCATAGCTTGTATTGCCCAATCAGTGTTGTTCAGTACTGCAACTCCGCCCCAATGGTCCCTGAAAAAGTACTACCTCGCTAGCAGGAACTATTTTGGGGTCCAGGAACTATCCAAGAGGATTTTTGGGGCTAGTTCACCCAGTGGGAAAGGTCTATGTTGACACCTGGTACAGTCTACTTTTAGGCACTGAATCAATTTGGAGCTGCGCTGTAGGACTCCTCAATGGTAGTTCAAGTAATCAGCATTTCTCATTCACATCCCAACCTACACTTTCCCAGCTGGTCGGGAGTTGGAACCAACAACCTTCCCGTCACAAACCTGCTGCACTGTGCTTACTAGCTAGCTGACACTGCGCTCCAAATATGTAATATTTGTATTCATTATAAGTAACTATGTACTGCAAGTGACCTGCAGACCTCAGGGGAAGCAGATAAGTCCTATATACAATCTACAGTATACAGATGTAAACATACAAGGTAGTTAGTAACAAGACACAGGTACTTAATCAAATTTCCCCCTCGTTATCTTGCTGCTATCCTCTTTTCTTGCGCAATAGTGTCTTGCTTGTCTCGATTGTGAAGCCCTTTATAAATAGTTATAGAACCATGCTATGAAAATGAAGCTCCTCTACCATGAGTGAAAAGCACATTGGGCTCCCAGCGAGCAAATAGGGATTCCTACCAGTACAGTCCATTTCATCAGAGCCATCCAGACAGTCTCCGTCTCCATCACATCTCCAGTCATCAAGGATGCAGTTCCCGTCATCACACTGCCACTGGCCTCGAGGACAGCCCACAATCTGGCCTGTATACAAACAGACGAGAGAGAGAGACCGGTGTATAGACAGACCAATTACAATAGAGAAACCAAAGACAGCGGATTAGACAGAAAGACAAGTCTGGTCACTCCTCTAGATCTGGGTGGCATCCTTCATACACACCACGCCTGCACTGGTAGTCTGTTTTCAGCAGTGGTGGAAGAAGTACTGAGATCCTTTATTTAAAGGGGCAATGGGCAAGATTTCTTACCTCAGCAGCGGCGAGCAAAGAGTGGCAAACTTCAGTGCCGAACCGAGCCGACGTGCGGGCGGGTGTGGGAAATGTGGTGTACGGAAGTCCGCATGCCCGTTGTCGCTCGGGGGGACGGTGTGATAACGGTCGCCGTCGCACCGCGGTCCAGTCTCTACTTCTCAAGTCTGGTTTCCTGGTTGTTTGGGAATGCAAGTCGACAGGCAGGTAAGACATCCAATCATTTCATTCCGGCCGAATGAAATGATTGGACAGATTTATTACAGTATTGCAACCGCTACAGATACCGGGATATAAAGACAGTTTCAACAAATATAACCAATAATGCTTCTCAAAAACGTACTAATCCTACCTTTAATTAGAAGTACATAAGTATTAGCAGGGAAATGTAGTTAAAGTGTGTCAGTAA
>CABFOP010089104.1:0-11185 GCA_900683385.1 Anoplogaster cornuta | reverse complement strand
GGGGCCAGGAGGGAAGGCTGAAGGCCGCTGGGGCCCGTGGCCGTGGACGGGAGGTTGGGTCCCTCTGTCTGGGTGCCACTGTGGACCCGGAGAGGCCTTCTGAGCCTCATGTGGGTGGGGACCGGCGACTCTGGGCTCCAGTCCTTGCATTCATCCGGTGGGTAAGAAAAAGACCCCTCCTCTGAACCTAGAACCGATGGGAAATCGTTAGAAAAGATGGGACTTGGTAGATAAGGCAATCTATAAAAAGTAAAATCAAAGGTTCATCAGTTGCAAATTCAGTACTTCTCTCGCAGACAGGAAGCTTTCAGTATTACTATAAAAGGCAGTGAAGTGAAACAGCTCCTTATGACAGCTGGAGTCTACGCAGGGAAACCACCCAGCCAGTAGGTCCCACTCGGTGGTGTTTTCCTATCAACCTGGTCAAACTAAGATGAAACCATATGAATTTAGATTTTTAGTGTTTGTATACAGCATGGCAGATGGTGATTACATGAAACAACACCCTCTGTCCTTTAGATGAACCACACGCTTTAATACTTGTGACTTGATGATCACTACAATGTCACATGTACACTCTCACCACCCATGCAAATGTGTCAGTGGATCTACAGTGTGAATCAGATGGTGAGTGAGCATGCATATATTACACATGACTGTGCGATAATAATGTGTGTGTGTGTGTGTGTGTGTGTGTGTGCGTGTGGTGTTGAACCCCCACCACCTCCACCCACCAGTGGCGCCGGGTGTAGAGCTTGGTGTCGGACTGTCAGTGGCGCCGGTCACTTTGGCGTTCTTCTTGCACTCAAACGCCATCTGATCCTTGCACAGCTTGTGGCAGTTCATCCCACAGTCTGAACAGGCCGAAAGAATGCAAACGTGTCAGAGCAAGAGATAGCTTTGTCTTTTATCTTGTCATCCGCTGCACCTATTGCCTATATCGGTTACCACGCTACTTGCTCACTTCTTTCCCTTCTTTGAATGCTGCTGCATCCTGCAAGTGCAACTCTCACATCTCTGCGTGCTTACTGCCATGTAAACAATTTGTTTCTCAAATCTTTTGAGGGAACGGGGGGGGAGGGGAAAACTGTGGTTCTCACTGCAGACTTCACGTTCTTTCATGTGCTGCAAGGTTGAGCAGCAGTATGCAACACAGAAAACCACACATTACACCTTCTTAAGATAGCTCCACTTACCTGCTCCCCACGCACAAGACACTGCCTGTACCTTCTGTGAACATGAACTAATCTACACAGGCTACATAAATGGAAACAGTGTAGAATGAATGAAGAAAAAGGCTGGATGCAAAAAAAATCAAACATAGTGGAAAGAAACAAAAGTGACAAAAAGTGACAGTACCCTGACCATCATCAGCAAAAAATGTTTAAAAAAATGTGTGCAATGAGATGAATTACCTCTGCATCTATAGCCTTGTTTGATGACACCCCACAACTGTGAAGGAGAAGAGGAGGTTTTCAGATAACTCCAGAACAACATACAGACGGCACCATAAAGTGACCTTCAACATCTCAATAATGTATTTACAATTTAATAGAGCAATAAAAACAATGGTACAAAAAGCCAAATTCTTTATCGATGATCTCCTCGTCCTTGAGTTTGTGTGGTGACTTACAAATCCCGAGCAGTTGTCGCAGAAGGTGGGCTTCATGTAAGTGGTCTCCTGGAAGTTGTGGACAAAGCCCAGGCCCAGCTTGGAGCAGATGACACTGGCTCGCATGAAATAGGCCGTGATCTCCTCTCTGTTAACGAGGCCTTCCCTGGACAGCCCCAACACAAACATGCCAATTAACCAGCAGAGCGGTGGACAGCACAGATGGCGAATGACCGGTTTCACAGCCATGTTTTAGTCCCAAACTAAATATGAGTGGTGATGCTTAGTGCAGGTCTTGAAATGGACCAGTGGGTAATTGTCTCATATATTTACCACTTTATTATCTACACTGAAACAATTTTGGATCGTCACATATATTGTGTATTTTAACGTTCAGAACGAGGCTGCGTGTAACACTGGTGAATATACCGCGGCAGGTTATGGTTACTTCTGCAGCTATTTTTGTTTCCTGTTGCCACATTCATCACTACCGATTCCACTTTTGCTTCCTCTCCGCTGCAGTCACGAATGAGTACGTGACCCCGTCGAAACAAAGCCACCGTGTACAGTAAAGCGCTCCACTCACTTCTCTTTGTCCATGACACAGAAGGAGAAGGGAAAGCTAGCAGCGATTTTCTCAAAGTCCCCTTGAGAGATGAAACCATTCTCGTCGTGGTCATAGTTCTTAAACACAGACTGCGAAACACAAGAGGCAGACACCATTGTTGTGGGGTTGTTAGTGAGTAGAACTCAAAATGGCAGCATCCAGAGGAATACAACAGTTTGATTAAACGATTACGGTTATGTGACAACATAACTGAGTAGCTGACACTCACATCCACCATTCTCTGCACATGTTTGCTGATGGTTCTGGGGTCAGGTTTAGGGGCCACTCCTGGGGCCCAGTCCACAACCACTGGAGGTCTAGAGGGGGTGGCTGGCTGATAGAAAATCAATCAATCATTACAACAGCTTTACAGCAGGTGAACAAACAAGAAAAGTATAAGATGAGCAATCCAGAACCATTATTAAATCTCTCTATGATCTGCTCAATCAACATCACATGCCAGTAGCTAGTGCCGACTGGATTCCTAATCAAATGAATCAAACAAAAGTCGACGTGAAAAAGCACGAGACGGTTGTATTTTGAGCCAACTGGTAAATAAAAACTCTCTCCTACAGTCGCCTCTGTCACTCACGGGTGCTTTGCAGTTCCTGGGTTCCCTGGTATAAGATAGCTCGTAGATCTCATCTTCAGTGTAATAAAGGTCCAAGGACAGCTGCGGGGCCGGAGACGACAACGTTAATATCTGTAAATTTATCCTTGAAACGTGTTTTGATGCAGGGAAAAATGAGGTTACAAGGTAAACAACTAAAATTCCGTTGCTCAAGTGTGATAAAAGCAGGACAAACAAGATAATACAATATTACAATACTCTGCAATCTCACCCTCAGTTGTCACCCACACACTCATAGACGCACACATCTCTCATCACTCATCACACCCCTGATACACACTCCACACGCTGAAACACACCGACTCGTATGTGGCCTTGAATTAAACACAAATGCGGTTAAAATGTGGCCTTCATCTCATGCACCACATAAACTGACATAATAATTTAATACAAATACAAAGTGAGATGAAACTCCACATGAAACAGCAATGGTAAAGTTGCACTGGGTTTACCGTCAATAGATGGACCAGGTCCTTGTTAGCGTCCAACCTGGGAGGGATCTGCTGCAGCTGGATCAGATCATTAATGTGGCTGTAGAGAGCCTGTAGCTTCTGGACGTTCACCTTGTTGTCCTCCACGAAGTCCGACATGGCCTCGTTGACCGAAATCAGGTCTTTGAGGTGGACGCCCAGGATGGGGATCTTAAAACCTGCACACTTGCTGTAAGCCTGTCTGTAGTTGTCATAGTTCCTGCAGGAGGACAGCAGGTCCGTCATCTCATTCAGTACCTGTGGAGTGAAACGGTGCAGTGGTGAGTCTACGTCTTGCAGCTTTCGGTTCTCTAGGTTTTTCAAAGTTAACGGGGTTTATTGTAAATGATTCTGACAAGGGAATGAAGTTCACTGTCACGTATAAGGTGAGAAGGTCCCTTGTGTCGGCATAACCTTGATAAAGTAGACTGTGTGGCCTTGTGTCCGGTACCTTGTTGGCCTCGCTGGGTACATGTGAGCTGGTGTCCTTCAGTCTGGAGATAGAGCTGTGACAAAGGCCTCCCACCACTGCCATTAGTGTGTTAAAGTTGTGCATAAGATGAAGGTTCTGGTGGGCACACACATAACACACACACACAACAATAATGCAAACAATTAAACTCTCTCCAGGTAGCCCTAGTTATATAATCCACCTCTAGTTACATAAGCCACTCATATTGCTGGCAGTTTCTTACTGGGCTTTCCCCTCTCTTACAGTTCTCAATTTATGCAGTAGCTAGAGCATTATGGGTGCAAATTTCATTTCCACTGCAGTAGGCTCTGAGGTCGACGGCAGTGAGCAGCAGCAGACTAGTGCATTAGTGTAACGGTGCAAGAGGGCCTCCAGAGTTCAAGCCTAACCTGACAGCTCACTGAACCCAGCGCATCGCCTCTCAATGGGGCTGCATGGAGCTCCACCAGACACCTGATCACTGCACTCACTAGTCACCTCTCTCTTTTCTACCTCCCGGCGATGTCCGTGTGCGTGCCACTCGACGACTCCATTAGCTCGCACTCCGTTAATATTTCTGTATTGGTGAAATCTTTGATGCACTGAAAGCCTGTAGCAGAGCCCTTCAGAATCATTAGCAGCCCTCTGGATGTGCATTACGCAAGTGGCAATTACGCAGCATCTATAGTGTTGTTCATCTTATAGTGCAGAGCGTGACAATAGACCTTCATTAGTTGGATAAGGTGCGGGAACTGTGGCAAAGCCGCCAGCGATGAGCAAATGCGGTGGAAATTGTTCCGTGAGAATCCTCTGTCTGATGGAACAGGAATAGCAACTGTGATAGTGGTAGGTGATTAAACCAGTACCCGCGCCACGTGGATAAACTTGGTGAAGACCTCGGCTCTCAGCTGCGCCGTAGGCCTGCTCAGCACCATCAGCTGAACCCACTGGGAGATGCCGTTACACAGGGCAATGGACCGCTCCATCATGGGGATGTCCTTCATGCAGCAGCTGCGGATGTAGTTCTGATAGTCTACAAACTGTAAATGAGAACAACGGATTTTCCTTGGGGAAGAAATACCTAATGGTTTTTCTGAATTCTGAACACAAAAAAAAAACTATTATGGTCTATTATGTTTACGCTGAGTGCATATACTCACTGATATCCTACAGAAGGACTTGAACTCCAGGTAGGTGAGATGTTCAGCCAGCTCAATGGGCTCCAGGTGGTCAAAAAGAAGAGAGACCTTCCTCTTTTTATTGCTGTTAGCCTTCATCTTCTGACTGGCTTTCCACGACCAGTCCCGCTCAGTTCTAGACCACACCATGGACCACAACATGCCCGCATTCACTATCAACAATGTAAAAATACTACCCTGACCCTCTTAGCACTTGCTTATTTGTTTGACTTGTTTACAATATTGCATTTTTGCTTTAGCACTGGTTATGCTCTTAGGTGCTTGTTTGGGGATGAGATGCACCTACGAGTTTTGGTGACGTTGAATGCACTTATTGTAAGTCGCTTTGGATAAAAGCCTCTGCTAAATGACTGTTATGTAATGTCATGTAAAAAGGTTAAGTGATGGTACAGCTTGATAAATGTGAAAATAACATCAACATCAACCCGGATCATGATTCATTTCAGTATGTTCTATGGCTGTAAGTCACGCAGCCCTGATGTCTCAGCTGCCAGCTGGTCAGAGAGAAACGCTTACATCCATTTGGTCTCCAGGAGAGGAGAAAGACACTCCTGTCCCTGGTCTCTGATCAGCTCTCGGAACTGGTCCAGGCTGTCCGACAGGCTGTGGTGCAACCGGAACATCGTCCAGAACTCCTGGATCCAATACCTGGACGTGAAACATGATACCACGTGACTGACACAACACACACAACTTCATATATACTATGCACTGTTAGAATCAGGCCCACTGTGGTTGGGAGACACTGACCTGATGAGGTAGCATATCCTCTGGCACTCTGCAGACTGCTCATTGTCCACCGCTGTTTTAAATGTAGGGACTTAAATTAAGGAATGGATGATGTTGACTGATGATGATGATGATAGATGGTCTCATTGTCTGTTGGTTAAAGTTGTGATTTGCAATGTTCAGAGTTTCTTTCAGGTTTAGCCACAGTATGTTTAGGTAACAACAGCGTATCCGTGAATCGACTGATCTATAACGCTGTTCAGGAAAGGTACGAAATGTTTAAAGCAAACGAGCACGCAGTTGATAAAAGGCTGCAGAGTATCTGGTGCAAACATCTCATTAACAAAAACTGAAGAGACTAAAATAAAAGGCAAATAGAACTGACATTTGGTAACGTGGGAGGGGGTGACCACAAAAGGGAAAACTGTGATGAGCATCATTGAGTGAATCATTCTGGCATACAGACGTGAGTGAATAATCAAATGGGCAGAGAAGACACAATCCACATGTCATATACTGTAGAACGTATTAAATAAAGGTCACTTTTAGCGAGACCATATAAAGTAAACCCAAAACTCATTAGCCTTTAAAAATAGACTGACACTATGGCTCTCAATCGGCAAGAAATCAGCTTGAAGTGATGCACATAAAAAGGCTAATTGCGTCATGGGAGCAGAAGAGCTGCCCACGCAATCCCAAAGTCAGACTGTTTTGATGGCTGTTAATGGCTCCTGTGTGTGTTCCTCGAGCCTAACGCACACGTCGCATGCATTCGATGTATCCTTTTGGGTCTTCAGTCTCAGAACAAGGAGGTTAAAAATAGCGGCGAGGAGCGTACGCCGCTCTGTGGTCTGACGTGGGTTTTCGCGAGCAGGGGGCCTCTTTAAGCAATGGAGGGTCTCTGTTTCTATATAGCTGAAGAGGACTCTTACTGGAAAGAGCCAGAGGTAATTAACACCTGAAACCCCAAGGCTCCTGACGGGGCCGGTAAGCTCCTCTGAGAGGCTTCGTGACGCCACTGCTGTCTCCTGAATGAAAGCCTAGATTACAGACCCTGTATTGAAAACACAAGGCACTATAAAAAAACAAATATTTTTATCCAAATGTGCATCGGGGAAAATGAATAGGTTGGAATCAAACGTTTTGAATGGGCCTAAATACAAGATGGCAATAGAAAGACTACAGCACAGAGGGAAGAGAATTCATGCTGCGGAGCTAAAAATGACTAATTAATTGAGGTCTGAAAGCTCTGCAGCGATTGACAGCTGGCTTAAACACAAATTTCCACTGCCTATTAAGTTTTACAGTGACAGCTATGGCAGCATTGTAAGCCAAGTATGAGTTTGACTGGCCGTTGCTGCTGGCAAACAAACTAAAGCGGCACTCGGCGGAGCCAGTGAAGATCTGATCCCATGCTAGATTTGGCACCTCAAATTGGCTCCATTCATCTTTGAATTGTGGAAGGATATAGAGAGGTGAGTTTATCCAGGAGCTCGCTGGATGAAATAAGGAGACGGTGCATGGTCAGGGTGATGTTCAGCAGGTGGCCGCTCCCACACACACAGCCATCCGAGTCTGCAACAAAAACAATGCACACACGTCAGTGTACCCCCCGCTGGCACAGTGGAGCGGCATATGTCTACTACAACATGTCGTCCCCCATGAATGATGCAGGCACCCCTTTGGGCCAATCATCCCTCCAAGTTTAATCAAACTCGAACCAGTGGTGCTGAGATATTACATTTGATTTTCAAAATTTTGACACAGATTGGCCTGATGGGGGCCAATCATTTGTAAAGATAATTGAACGTGTGGCAAATATCAATCGTATCAAATTTAGAATTAGATTAGATTCAATTATAGATTTTATCGCATACATACGGGACGAATTTAATATGATCAAATAGGAAATAGCTGCAATAGATTAGATATGAGCCTTGGAGAAAGATGTGACTGTTATTAATTACTCAATTAATGATCCAGTAAACGACTGCTAATGAAAATTGCAAGGTTGATCTTTCCATCAGTGGACAACAGAGGTTTGAGGTAGACATGTGCAGCACCGATCGCTTTAGTACTATTACTAAAAGATTATTAAAAGAGTCTGTGGTCTGCTTTTCTCTCATATCTCACTTCCTTTCTTTATGACCAGAGCACCTTTCCTATTCCTTTGCAGTGCTTCACCGGATCCTGTCAACTACTCTGTATCTGAAGAATGTGTAGAAAGAAACATACCGAGACCACATGGGTATGAAAATAATACATGATGTCACGATGTCTGATGTGACCTATAATTGTTCCCAGAATATATAGTTACTTGAACACAGGTAGACAATACATTTATCTGCCCACTCAAGTGCACCACTTATCATCTGAGAAGCATAAAACCGCTGTGCTCACTGCATTCGATCGGTGTTTGACTTAGGGGGCAGTGAATTCCAGCTTTGAAAAATATTATTTATATGCCTTGGGAAGGTTTTGTCTTACTTTTTGTCTCACAAGCTCCATAGAGAATGAATTGAAAAGATGAATATGGAGCTACAACAAAAACATATGTACTGGAGTGGGAACAACAATGTGTGAATTTCTAAATTGAGCGGTATTCCCCTTTAAGGTTTTAACAGTTGGCAGTATCTTGACACCATCAAGGACATTCGTTTTCCATGGAGCCACTTTTAAACCATATCACCTTGGAAATACTTGAGACGCCATGGCAACGTGTTCTCTAATCTGTGTTATCTATATGCAGCGGGCCACTCCAGCAGCCGGCTAATCCTGCCCTCATATCCTGCACGGGGTGTGTTTCTGTTTGCGCCGCCGTACAATCGCTACCACCTCGACATGGAGAATGTCAGTGACCTCACCGGTCCCGGTTACTAATTGGCCAGTCTGTGTTATTACTCACGCAAGAGAGAGAGAGAGAGAGAAAGAGAGAGAGGCATAGCTATACTCGAATGATAAAATATCTACTGTATTGATGATGACAAACAAAGAAGTGGTGGAGTTGAGAATATACACAGTTTTGGGCATTTGGAGTTTACTCACTAATCAGCCTCGATTACTATTAAAATATAAGGTATTATGGGGGTCACATTATTCCTACCTCTCCTCAACATACTGTACTCACCTCCCTACACCCAGTGGTGGAAAGTAACTAAGTACATTTACTTAAGTACTGTACTTAAGTACAATTTTGAGGTTGTACTGTACTTTATTTGAGTATTTCCATTTTCTGCTACTTTATACTTCTAATCCACTACATTTTGGAAGCCAATATTGTAGTTTTTACTCCACTACATTTATTTGACAACTTCAGTTACTAGTTACTGTACTTTTACTTAAGTAGGATTTTGAATGCAGGACTTTTACTTGTAACAGAGTATTTTTACACTGTGGTATTACTCCTTTTACTTAAGTAAGAGATCTGAGTACTTCTTCCACCACTGCCTCCGCCAGCGCAGCAAAGTGCCGTGACACACAATGGGATCCTACTACTACTATTTCCCTCCTGTATTTCTCCTAACGAAATGGCAGTTGTTAATCTATGGTCATGTTTTCACTTTTTGAAACACAGTTAGCAGCCAGGTGTGAATCAACCGAACCGAGACCTTTGGAAAATCTATAACAGGAAGCCGTGATTCTCCATCAGGTAAACAATTGCTCAATCCTTTTTTTTCACAACGTTCCAACCACTAACCCTCCCTCTGCCATGTTAATTGCAGAGGAAATCCCCTCTGGATTGCCGGTTACTCACTGGAAAGTTAGGAAAGCGGCCGGCTGCTACTGGGATTGGAGGGATATTGTATGATGACAAACACTGCTGAGGGCATGGGAGCGTTTGCCGTACTTTAAGGGTTATCTCACACATTCATCAGCCGCTCCAAACCTGTGTGTTGCTTTTCCGTGTTTTGACAGACGTGGATGGATGATCCCTTTGTTTTAAAGGAATCCAAGTCAGACCAGTCCGATGCTTATCTCTCCGTGTATTATCAGGAGTCACTCTAACTTTATGGGCAACATCGCTTGCACGGCATTTTCGACATTTTATTCATACTTTAAGGAATAAGATCTTTGTATCAGGCCGATAGGAAACTTGAGTTCTCATTGTAAGAATCTAATATTTTGAAGCTTTTCAATACATTTCAACACCATTTGATGCTTTAAAATTTATATTGCTACAAAAAAGTTGATACAGTAATACTTTAATAATTAATTTATCAAAATAATTTTTGATATCTGGCCATAGCCTCAATACTGAACACTTTTTGAATGTGCAGTGCAACAGTGCAGTCTAGTGAGAGAGTGATGATGTCAACGGCTATTGATCCTCTCCTCATAGTGCTCTGCATTTCAAAGCCTGGTCAGCATCTAAGGACCGCTGTTTGGGTAGCCGACCTTTCGGCTTGAAGCTGCCATCAGGTAATCCTTCAAATAGCTCTTACGTGCATTTGAAAAGGTGCCATGGCCCGTGGACCTCAGGGGTCCGCCTGTGATGTGGGCCAGGCCTAGCAGGGCCGTACTGCACTATTCCAGCCAAACTCCAATCGACACACACTGTCATCTGCTATCATGAGATGTTTGCCTAATGACACTTAAATTACTTCAGTTACATATACTGTATCATGGGGTTCCGTAACTCTTCTTTCCTTAAATGATTTTACAGTGACAACTCTCATGAATTTGAAATGAACAGCAGGCTCTTATGATCCTATTCTCCCTCTCGACAGATAAATGTAGTTATGAGATGTCACTGTGTTCAGCCCTTTGCACCGCCTCTCTATTGCTTCATTTTTGTATCCAGGCAACGGCGTTTTTAAAAGCTTGTCTCTTCAGAGACACAATCACCATACTGTAACTCTGAGAGCCCTCCAGACAACTTGGTAAAGCCTATGTTCTTCACTTGATTGATCACTTGAGTCATTAACCAGTTTTGTTCTATTTATGAAAACGTCCATAATATGGCTGATTTGTAATATACGTTACATAAAATGAAAAAAATACAGATTACAAATACACATTACTGCCTGAGGTGGGAAATACAATTATAGACTAAAACTGTAAAAACATAAACAAGGAATCAATCTGTATTTTCACTCAGTACAAGAGAGTGGTGAAGCCTCCATTTGATCTCACAGCGTGCCCATACTTGTTACCTGGGATTGATTCTGAATAAAATGCTAACAGGAATATCAGGGCCTGCCCAGGAAATACACAAGCACACAGAATGGTGTGATTTCACCTCGAGGTCCAGCGAGTTCTCAGATTTACAATTAACTGTATGGTTTCTCACAAACAGAGCAGAGTAATGTTGCTTCCTCTTATATTTAATGTTTAGCGAGACCAACCTCTTTCCCATTGGGTGCAAGTCACTCCATCATTTCAATGCAACAAAACAATGTGTATATTTCTCTCTCTCTCTCTCTCTCTCTTTTTTTTTTTTAAATAAACACATTAAAAAGTCTTGCTGTTCAGCACACACACACACG
>CABFOP010089082.1:0-12755 GCA_900683385.1 Anoplogaster cornuta | reverse complement strand
TTTTAGCCTTTCTATTCATTTTTTCCATATTTTTCAGTGACTTAAAGTAGTTGACAAGGGACCACCTTTCAAGGGACCCAAGGACGCTTTACAAAGTAGGGACAAAGAAAAGAAAAGAAAAGTAATAATTATATAAGAAATAACAATAATACAAGACATAACAGTAGTAGGAGTTAACTGAGGTCATAGGCCTTGGTGAACAGGTGAGATTTGAGGCGTGTTTTGAAGCACCACATCCAGGGATGTAGCACCACATCCAGGGATGTGGTGCTGCGGATCTCAGCAGGGAGAGAGTTCCAGAGAGTGGGTGCTGTGACACTGAAAGCTCTGTCACCAAAGGTTTTCATCTTGGTGTGGGGGGTGGAGAGCAGACCCACGTCTGAGGACCGCAGCTTCCGGGACGGGGTAGAGGGGTGGAGGAGGTCAGTTAAGTACTGGGGGCAAGGGCATGGAGGGATTTGTAAGTGAGAAGGAGGATTTTGTATATAATGCAGGACTTGATCGCTAGCCAGTGAAGGTGGATGAGGGTTGGGGTGATGTGCTGCCAGGGCTTGGTGCGGGTGAGGACCTGCTGCACATACTGGAGTCTGTTCAGGGCTTGGCTGGGTACCCCGGACAGGACTCCATTGCAGTAGTCCAGACGGGAGGTGATGAAGGCATGGATGAGGGTCTCAGCCATGGAGTCTGAGAGTGATGGCCAGAGTCAACATGAACATGGTGAAAGAGGGGGTACTTCCATTCCACTTACAAGTATGTAGGCTAAATGATATTTACCCCATATAATCACAAGATTAACAGTATCTGAAATGTTTGCATTCAAGTTGTCCATAAATTAAATAATGGCATAAGTAAATGAAGGTATGTTATCCATTTTTAATAACAGCCAATTATGAATAACGGTCCAAAGCAAATTAGCGTATGAACATTTAAAAAATAAATGGTCAGTAGGTTCAGTCTCTGAAGAACAAAAGATGCACTTCAAATTTAAATCTGTTGTGAAGAAAGGCCCTAACAGAGTGTATTGCAGATATTATTTTTAAATGGCTTTGACTTTAGGAGATAAATAAAAAGCATCAAAAACAAAAGCAAAAACAGCATCATTAAGCAAAAACATTTAAAGAAATGGTTGATGAATAAACTAGGTGTGTAATATAACTGCTTGCATTCCTCTGATTTCATGTGTATAAACTTTTCTTGTAGTTGCTTCCATTTGTCCTTCCATTTGTTTACCATTTTTCTTAACGCTTCCGGGCTTCCCGTGGTAACCCTGTATTCAACATCACAATGCTATGAACTGTGGGTAATTCCCTCAGGTAAAGTCTGCAGAAACTTAGACTTATGGAAAGTGTGCATAAAGGGCTCAAAAAGTCTGCGAGAGCCCTCATGCACTTGACGATTTGACAGTGGGACAATCCTAAACCCTCTCGGACTTAGCGGCAATGCGCCTCAAAGTCTGTGAGTCTGAGTGTGGAAATTGGGATTGGGCCAAACAGTTTACTATGGGCTCCTTTTGAAGCACCTTTTGAAGCAATTGTGCTGTATGCATTGTATAGTACCTGCTGGTCAGTAGAGGTGCCTACAGCTACATATCATTTCATTGGTCTCAGCATGACCAATTAGAGTTGTGTGCAGCTGTGACACTTGACAAGTCTGCAAGAGGATTCAGCTAATCAGAAAAGGGGAGGAGTCACTTCCTTTGTCTGCCTCAGTGCTCATGCATAAGAAAGCTGTGTAAAAAAATCAAGAGTTAGCAACAATGGGGTCCAGTCAGCTTGTTGCGTTTGCGTTTCTGCTTGCGTGTGCCAGGCTTAGTGATGCTCGAGCCCTCAGTTTGAAAATGCCAACCTACTGGGGAGTCGATGCACAGAAGCCTGCTGAAGTGAACGCTTGGGCAGTAGTAGAACCTGAGAGAGACCACTCCAGGGAGTCTGCTCAACGTCCTGGCCGTTTCCAGTCAAAGCAGATCCGGCAAATGGCTGAACCGCTCTCCTGGAAGTTTCCGAAAGATCCGGTGTCTAAGACCAAGGTTCCTATCAAGTTTGAACTGCAGCAGCCGGGCTCGGCCAACAGTGTCGCTGTGCGGTGCGGGGAAAGTGTGCTCCAAGTGGAAGTCAGTCAGGATCTCCTAGGAATTGGACAGCTGATAAAGCCAGAGGAAATCCTTCTTGGTGGTTGCTCAGCCACTGAGATGGACATCGAGTCTCATGTGCTGACTTTTGAAACTCAGCTGCATGGCTGCGGCAGCACAGTTGTGGTATGATTTTCATATGATATTGTTTTTAATTACACTACATTAATGCAGTACATTAATAGGTGTTTTTGTCATTTAGTTTACGGAAGATGAATTCATTTATGCCTTCACACTGGTCTACAATCCAAAAGTGCTTGGCAACACCAATATCTTAAGGACCAGGAGTGCTGTGATTGGAGTTGAGTGCCACTATCCGAGGTGAGTTGCCATCTGGTCCACGTAAAGCCCAGTGGTGTTGAATGTGGGCTCTTGACAAGATCTACTTTTTGACTAGTCCAAGAAGAGTTCGTACGATCAGCCTATCACAAACTTGCCTTGTCATTTCAGGAAGCACAGTGTCAGCAGCCATTCTCTACATTCTGCATGGCAATCCCACAAAGATGCCCTGGTGGTGGAGGAACTCTATTTCTCTCTAAGGCTCATGGCTGGTGGGTTTTCATAGCAGTCTTGGAAGACCGGTGATTTGTAAATGTTCTTGACCCCTGCGATGTTTTTGTTGCCATAGATGACTGGAAGTTTGAGAGACCCTCCAACCAGTACACCTTGGGAGATGTCCTCAACATGGAGGCATCAGTCATGCAATACAAACATGCACCCCTCCGAGTCTTGGTGGACAGCTGTGTTGCCACCTCGGAGCCAGACATCAGATCCAACCCAAGATACCTTTTCATCAAGAACCATGGGTGAGTCTTGTGATTTAGAGGTGTATCAAGATGATAATGGGTGCTCTGGTTTTTGGGATGTCAACCTCTGTTTTCCTCTTCAGATGTCTCGTTGATGCACAGCTCAAAGGTTTCAAGTTCCAGTTCATGCCTCGGTCTCAGGTTGACAAGCTCCAGTTTCAGGTGGAGGCCTTCAGGCTTCGTCTGCAGAAGACCTCTTCGGTATGTGAAATGTACACATACTGATGTTGCTGGCTGTCTTAACTGACTCACTGGTTAAAATGAGCATGTGCCCAATTCCAACAGATCTATATCACTTGCCAATTGAAGGCCCTTCCAGCTTCCTCGCCAACTACCCTTGCGAACAAGGCATGCTTCTTTGACCAGGGGTATGAGAACACTTTTTTGAATAAGTTTTAATTCCTTCAAGGATAACCAAGAAATTTGCTTTCAAGAAACTAAACTCTTAATTAATAGGTGGAGGGCAGTTGATGGAGATGATCGGTTTTGTGCCTGTTGTGAATCTAGTTGTGGAATGAGGAAGTTTAGAGACCCGACTGCAGGTATGTCTACATTGCTCCAGTAAATCGCCTGGAAAAATCAATTTTCAAAATCAGTTTTAATCACCTGTATTTTTTTCAGGGGAGTATTGGCAAGAAATCACCCTGGGCCCCATTGTTGTTCGGGAATAATTTATAATGTATATTTTTTTTTGTAAAAATAAAAGATGCTTTTTAAAAAATAAATAAATCATGAATTGCTGAGTTTCTTGAGGTGGCGCACAGTGATGGGTGAGAATGAAATGTTGGTAAGAGACATCAAAGCACTTACAAACTGAATGCAATGACTTGGCAGAACTCTGATCCACAGGTTGACCCCAGCAGGATTGTGTGGTCAGGCGGTTAGCATCAGTATGGCCAGCCATACTGATGCTAACAGATTCTCCAGACGTTGTAAACATCTAGGTGTGGACAAGTCCTATGGGGGCAGGCTTGAGCTTGGCTCCAGACTGGATCCCTTTTCCATCGAGGAACATTTAAGATCCAGCAGGCATGAATTATAACAACGGTGGCTTTTGTTTTTTTAAATGGGTCTGTTGTCTTTATATTTAAATGCCTTTATCCTGTTTGTGGATAGCGTGGCTCACATTTCTCTCTAGAACTCTGCCTGGCAATGTTTCCCTGTTGGCTTTAGAGTTCACAGCGCTTTATCAACCCACTTTAAATCAGCGGCTTCTTGAAAAGCCCATTCATGATGAAGCTCAGCTTATTGACATGGGTTACTCAGTTTTCCTTGAATCACTGTAAGTCATAATGAAGCAGCTGTGGTGTTTCATGCATGCACTACTCCAGAATATCAAACTCTCCTCAATCATAATACTGGTAAGGTTTGCAGGGCATCTGACCCGGCTTGAAAGAGGATTGTTTTGGAGCTGCAGCTACTTTTGAGTGACTTCCCAATACATCATTCATCAGTGTTTTCCTCCTTGTGGTTCACCATAAGCACTTGCAGATTTTCAGTGAAAATGAAACTCTAAAACTCAGATAATTTATTGATCTGAACATGTGCAATGCATAAGTTTTGCATATTTCAGGAAAACGGGTGTGGGCATTTGAGAGTGCTTGGGCTGTCGAGTGAATATGTATAGTATGCAACTAGTCTATATGCATGCTATCTCTTTACGTAATCTGCCTTCTGGGTTATTTTTTCCTCTATTTGACACCTCCAGGAAGTGATGTGTAGATGTGGAGCTGTCAAATTAGCAGCAGGAGCGAGAAGCTTATGCTCTGTGTTACTCTCTTTACAGACCTTGTCCACCTCATAGTGGAGATCTACAGGCATTACTCTTCTTGCTTTATATCCACAATAATGTCAGGAAAAGCGTGGGCTTGGCTGTTCCTAGGACAGCAGGGGAAGTCTTTATCTCAGCTCCCTATTGCCCATCTTGTCCAGAACACAAATCTATAAATGCTGCTATCTTAAGCAAACCGCTTGACGCTGAATCCACAGTGATGTAAATAGTGACTGCGACAACAGACGCAGACGGGTCATGACATATTGGGCAACAGATATATTTGTATAAAGACATGGTATTATTAGTGCTAGGTAAGCAAGTGACATCTGGTGTCATTTGCACAATAACGTCATGATCTCTGGACCTTCGGTATATTGACGCTACGCCACATTGGGGACGTCATCAGGGTGTTAAATTGTTCAAATTGACAGTAAAGGAGAATCAGTTGGAATTGAATGAATGAGTATTTGACGTCTCACAGAGAGTCTTGCTGACATAGCTGAATGCACAGTTAAGCCTAGCCATTATGCATACATGTACCTGTATGATGTCATGGAAAGACGTGGGACATAACATTATGCTGCGTTCCAGATATGTTGGGAAGTCGAAAAATCCAGCTTCCTAGCAGGAGAAATGTAATGGAACAGCCCTTACAGTTGGACATCCAAGTAGAAAACCTGCGCAAGATTTCTCAACCCTGGCATCATGTCAACATGGCAGCATATACTGTTGCACAGCATTACCTTTAACATGTTTACAATATTAAAATTGCTTGACTTAGTGCTAAGTATGAGTACTTAGCACTAAGTCAAGCAATTTTAGTTAGCCGGAAGTTAACCAAGACTGCACGCTGGTTTACTAGCGGTTAGGTGGCTAGCACAGCCTTCCATAGACATGAGGGGACATCTCACAACTAACCAAAGCAAAATATTGTGTTGAAAATCCCCTGGCAGTACTCTCTGTTACATAAGCAATGCATATTTCACATACACATTTCTATATATATATATTTTATTTTTTTTAAACCCCAAACAAAATTGGGGTTGCTGTACTCAATAAATAAATATAGTAGGCTAATGTAATCTGGTGTGTATTAGAATGGGCAGAAGTGAGCCAGGGGTGGGTGGAAGTGATGTCAACTTTGGCTCCATAACAGTGGTGTTTCTGCACTGCACTTCCCAGAGACTCTGAGGGTTTCTCCCAAGAATGACCGACCAGACATCGGGTGTTAAGAACAGCAAATGTAAAAGCTTTCATGAACTGGCTAGAGGTTGAAGAATTAACTTCAGTGGCCATTTTTTGACCCCATGATCTGATTTATAGGCATTTGTGTTGCATATTGCATCAAATAAAAACTCAATTTGTACCACTAAGATCTGTTTTAACTTCTTTCCCACTGCTGGAAACTTGTAGCAGGCCTCACAAAAGAGAATGGTGCCGTTTTCCCCAACCAGTCCATCTTCCACCCCTCGATTATTATTTTTTATAGTGGCGGTTTTATTTTTTGTTGATACAGTGGTTTGTGTGGGGTCGGCATTTTCTTCTACTGCTGGCTTGCGTGATGCCAACATTTTCTGCCGATTGGTTGTTTTCTGATCAAAAATCACTCCGTTTTTCTTGCCCAGAACCCACTGGAAAGAAAACTTGACATAACGTTACTCTTTTGCGTGGAGAAAAAACCCAGCTAACACCAACATCAGCATCTTCTGGCCATCTATGTTTCTCTTCTGTTTTTTCCGAGGCGGTCCATTACAATGCATAGAGGTTGTGTTAGAATGGGTATTTCATTTCCACGCCATATTTTAATACCTTTAATATCTACATGAAACCTGTGGCTCTGCAGGAAGTCACAAGGTGTTTTTTTTTGTAAAACATGGTAACAAACATCATTCTAGTTTTATACATTTGCAGTGTCTCTTGCAGTATGTGTGTACTGTGTGTATGTGTGCATTTGCGTGTCCTGTGGGTCTTCAACCATAGACAGCACTGTAAAGCCCCTATTAAAACGTGCCATGTGTGTGTATTCCACATGCATTTCAGCCTGGACTATTGATCGGCTTGGAGGTTCACCATTGTTTACCATCTGTCAAAGCTGTAAAACATTACATGCTCATCTAGACGGATGGTGCCTGCCTTAGTCATCTGTACTCATTAGTGCATTGATCTGGTGAGATTACGCTTGTTGGGTAAACATCCTAAGCTTCCAGAATTTCCTGGGGCGGGAACTTCCCATTTATCGTAATACATTTCCATTAGATTGTCACTGTAAATATATCTATGACACTGTCATTTGTTAGGATAATTCTCTGAGGTCAGAACTACTCAACTGGAAGGAGCTGTGGACTGGAAACCTCTAGAAACATGGCTAAGGGTTATAGTGCACTGTATGCCGCACAGTAATGCATCGATAAGAACTTGAGTAGTTTGGGTAATTATCACAGCGGATTAAATAGCTGATTGAGATCACAGCATCCAAGCTGGAAGAGAATCCTGATAGAAGGACAGTGTCTTCAAACACCGTGGTTGTGTTTTCTACAAAAAAGCTTCTCGGACTTGCGGACTTGCTAGTTCGAACTCCCGAGAATGGGAGGACGCTGTACGGTCATTCTGCAATTGGAACAGCAGCAAACTCAATGATGTCACCATCTCAGCTCATCTTGGCAAATCCTGGAAAACATCTGAGCATATTTTCAAGTAGGCGTTATCTTGATAAATCGATTTGAAATTTCAACAACTATATTCTCGCCTAGAAAAACTTAAAACTACATTCCTACACTACATAGTAGTTCGAAAATTATAACTTATAGTTGTGAGTTTTCTCCTCGCCCATTGCCACTGGTTGGTGCGAAATGCATTCTGAGATACTTGGCTTTCCCAAGTCCAGGCAAGTCACCTCCCGATACATCCTCGATAAAACCAGTGGGTTTCACAAGTCCACAAGAACACAAGTACAGTCAAGAACGCAGATTGAGAAACGCCTAAAGACTTGCAGGCCAACGCTGGAATGAGCAGAACTTTACACACTTTATTCATTTCTTTGCGTACTGCTCTCTGGACATTTGTGAATCTACAGAGAGTCCACTGACCTCCCGCCAGGGTCCGACAGCTCTGAATCATGTTTTGTTATATTTTCTCAACTCTCTGTCTGTCTCCTTGGCTCACTTGGCTCCTGTTAGGGAACAGTTGTGACAGTTAACAAATCCTCTGGACCGATGTAATCCCTCTCTCTTTCTCTTTCTCAATAGGGGTTCAGTCAAAGTTCAGATGACCGGAGAGCCTTTCTCCCATTCCTCTCCATCCTCCTATCGGAAAATGCATCTATCTCAAGCTACTCTTGGATGTCAGTGGATGTTCCGAACAAACTGTATTGGTACAGAAAACCATGGCTACATGACAGAGCCATTGTATCTTTCCAACATTCATTTTGGAACCTTTCCTTTCATTTTGGAAAGTTATGTAAGATTCATTGTCTCCAATAAAGATGTTTTGTTCAGTACATCCATCGGCCGAGAGTAGCTGAATTTGTTTTTGAACTTTTCTTTCCTGCACCTTGGTTGAAGGTGAGATAGCAACGGTTTTGTTTTTCTTAGAAATAACTCCCTGAGTGTGCCATAGTGTGTGTGTGTGTGTGTGCGCATTAAAAGAGGGGAGGTGGTTTACAGTAAAAACAGGCATATAATGTTAAAGTCAGTGTTTTTTATTGTTTCATTTTCATATACATATAGTTGTGAACACAAAGTGTAGTGAGCTATACTCCTGGATTGAAACCAGTTGGCATTTGCACAGCTGTGTTGCATAACGGTGAGACATGCTGGCTCCTGTGCACCAGCCTTAGTATGGCTCGCCATAGGGCAAGGCAATGGAAATATAAATTTATTGGCTATGACTGGGTCACCATCACTGAATACCACGCTCGCTATTCACAAGTTGTGCATGCCGCACGGTGTTTGGTCATGGTTTCTGCTTCTCCAAACTTGATTTTCAAGGCTGCTTTCAAGTGAAACGGAAGCAGACAAGTCAGCATGCTTGGCTGAGTGCTGTATGGGATTTGTCATAGCCGGTTGGGGGAAATAATTGAGCTGTGACGGCTTGTATCCCGGTGGGTCGTGGGGGATCAGGGTACGGTGATACGGTGACAACGCTCAGCATCACACCACAGCCCTGGGACTAGACAAGCAATTCCCCCCCACATCCAGGATCTAACAGCCTTGGATCACCATCTATCAAAAAACATTATTAAGAATCAGCTATGTTACTGTCTGCATCATCTGAAGCTACAGAGACCAGCTGATTGCATTTCTAGACACTCGGTCATCTCATCATAAATGAAGACGTGGCTCATTTCTCGGCTGGTTTTGACTTGGGCCGATTGATTTTGTGTTGAGATAATGTCAGCTCGTTCCCTAGCAGACCATAACCTGCCTTCAAGTGCTGTCGGAAATACCGTAATTGAATGAGATTGAAGAGAATTGAATGACCTAACAAAGTGGTAAGGTGACTAACTAGGAGCTGGATCGGCTGGCTAGTTAGCTCAAGGGCACGAGCCACGATTGCCGTGGAGCTCCAGGAGGGAGGATCCGGAAGTGACGACCAGTCCGCGGTGTAATGTAGCACTGTGATGCTTGACTCTTAAAGGAAAACATCAGCCAGCGAAAAAACAATGTGTGTTATGGGGTCCATTTTGTTATTTGTTCTGACCAAAAGCACCAGAATGCGTGACAACTCGTATTTACGACTGCCGATCTCAGAAGTAGGACCTTACAAGCACACAAAGGAAATAGACAATAGTATCTGGTCAGTGAAAGACATCCTTAGTAGAGGAACCCTTGAAAGCAAAAAGAGTTAAAGACAATCTGAAAGGGGACGAGATCCAGATTCCCTTATTTGGGCCGGAAAATTATGTCACGCTCAAGAAGACAGTAGCGTATCAGTGTCTACCGTCCATCTATATCAACTTTACCTTATGCGTACAGTGCCTAACTGTTGTCCTGAGAATAGAGATTCAGGCCGGAAACACAATATGAATGCGCTACCGAGAAAATACACCAACGGCTGTAAAAAATCACCACTTGTTCAGCTCCAGCGTCCATTTCCTCGGCTATCGGTTACTGCAACGTTCGCCGAAGACATGATTAGTGGTGGCCCCTTCTAATTTAATGAGCTGAATCTGACTTTCTAAAGCCATCTCCCTCCACTCAGAAAGGAGACGTGGAGGCAGAATCTCTGACACGGCACAATCAGGAGGTCCTTATTGGAGAAGTCTATTGTCTTGATTGAGCTCAGGTTTCGCCAATGAGGCACCAGCCGGGGGCCACGGCTCCTCTGGGAATTAGCAAAGTGGGAAGGAAATACAATAAAGTGTCAAGGCCAATTAAACAATAAATGCATTAGGTCCATTTCAGAAGAGTCGCCCGTCTTACTTGCAGCGAAGGGATTCTAGCAAAATTCCCCACACTCGTTTTGCATAATGTGGAAATGTTGAAAGAGTGTGTTGTCTGGGTCAACATGGAGGACATCAATTTTCATGCTGCCCGCACCGCCCTGGCCATTATCATCATTAATCCTCCTCTGGATGGTCCGTAAGATGGAAGTGACACTTTAATAGAGTACAGTCCTGGCACTATTAATGAAAGTGCCTCATCCCTCATAGCAGCCATTAGCCATTATTGTAATTTAAATCTTAACACATAAGTAATCGTATGTGCATGTAATAACCAAAAGATGAAAGAAGTAACCCTAAATAGAACTTGCTGGCTTCCTACACTTACAAGGGATCAGTGTTTTTGCCGGTTTGTACACTGGCTCAGTGAAGCAATGTTGACATAGTTGCTTAATAGTTGGTTCACCATAATCACAGTTTGTGGACTTGGGGGGGTAAAAGTTCAAATCCTCTAAGTAGTTCTGTAATTGACCTGTTATATCACCAACACACCTTATTCAAAACATTTTGATGATTGGGCAGCTTCAATGGATACCTACTGTATATGCATCATGGATTCTCTTCTGAATGCACAACAAAACTAAAAAGAAAAAAAAAGAAAAATTGTTTTAGTTTACATTTTTATTCATCTGATCAATAAAAGGTGTGAAAAACTGAAAAAACTGAAAAACGTTTACCAGTTACTCGATCATCAGCACAGAAGATCGATTAAAAAGACTTACACATCCATCCATACGGCATAGAGACAATATATTGAGGAGACTGTACTCTATTAGTTTCCCTAGACTTTCTCTCCAAGTTAGTTCTGATGTTTAATGCTACATTTTGATGATGGCATGATCCATCCAGAGTCCAGCCATGAAAACTCACGGAATGGTGCATTGCATTCAATCCTACTATCTTGTTCGAGTTGCATAACAAGGTGTATAATGCTCCTGTCCACTCTGCTGGTCATGTCTGTTTGTGTGAGTGAGAGTATGTGAGTTTGTCAGCTGTGTGTATGGGTGTGTCTCCTATCTGTTTCCAGGCTGTGGCTGTGACTGGGCAGTGTTGGCATCCTTTGTGGTCCCTCAGTCTTGGGGCGATGGTGACTGAGCTATTCTTGATGCCCTGCACCAGATCCGGATGTTTCACCCAAGCGTCCTTATTGTGTTTATTCTGTGTACTTTGTTTAGGTTTAATTTTTGCTTGCCCACCCTTTGCACCCATTGGCATTCTGGTAGGGGGATCCTTCTCTGAGTAGCCCCTTTCATTTGATAAGGTTTTAGTAGGAGTTTTTCTTTGTCCTCAGATGGCTAGATGGAAAACATGTTTGTCCATTCAGTTTGTCAAAAGATTTTCACCCTACTGCTAGATTTTAATGCTGACCATATAATAAATACTGAGCCAAAGTGTCTCTATGCTATTTATATGGGCAACAGGACATTCTGATAAGGATCTCTGACCTTTTGAACCATCCATTACCATCTCTGTGCAATATCCTCCTGTGCATGTTGACCTTTGGACTCAAATGTCAGTGAAAAGTTCATACTACACTGCATTAGCTTAAGCTATGTACTGTAAACTCCTAATTACCTATACACATTCCAACCACAGTGTTTGAGATGTTGATTGTCTGTGGTGCTGGTAAAAGAGGCCAGCTGTCTGATGCGTCATACTTGCAGATTACAGATTTCTTTTTTTTCTTTTTTTAGATTTCACAGTTTTCTAGTGACTGGACACAAGAGTTGTTTCCATGAGTTGTTAATGCTCTTTGATTACAGATATGAATTACTGATGCATTAGTTTGTGTCTCAGCTGTGTGACATGTGTGACAGCACATTTGTTAAATGTGTAGGCCTATTTATGTACGTGTCGTGACAGGAGCAGGAAAGACGAGAACCATTGCGGTATCGTTTCTTGACTCTGGTAGTTGAATTAATTTTTAATGAGAGCGAATTAAAAATCTCCATCAAACACATTACCTTCCTGCTTCCTGGAGTCCCCGCTGTTCAACCCAGCGCATCTAATCAAACCCTCATGACTTCAAGTCAAATTAGTCAAAGGAGTGAATATGATGCCAATAAAACTTACAATTGTGTAAGTTGTGATTGCTGTGCACAAAACTTAATTCACATTTGTGACTCTCTAAAACCATTTGTAAGTTGTATTGACATCATATTCACTCCATACTGTGGTGGAACATCAGTGAAGCAGCGGTAAGCGACGTCTCTGCGACATCTTGTCAATGAGCAAACGATCGCTACACTACGTAGCACCAACTTTTCCCTATACGGCGCATCTACGTCGGCGCTACATCGCTGTGCTGTCGCCCTGCTGCAATACTGCATTCACAATATTTGAACTTCTGCAGGAGCCTCTCCTTGTTCTGGATCAGATTCTGGATCAAACGTGCGGTTGAAGTCCTGTGTTTCTGTTACAGCCATATCGGTTGTTTTCATGGGGGGGTAAATGCTCACCGTAACCATGGTATCAAGGAGGCACGGCCGGAAAGCCACAACCAGTTCTGGAGTGGGGCGTGGGGAGCAGCAGCTCATTTACATTTAAAGCTACAGACACAGAAACAGCCCGTCGAGAACAGGACTGAAACAGAGGGGTATGCTAGAA
>CABFOP010089080.1:0-13170 GCA_900683385.1 Anoplogaster cornuta | reverse complement strand
CTTAGCCTACCTCAGTCACACGTTTCAGTAATGTTACTCGGAAATACTCTTCTGTTTCATTGATAATACTACAAAAGTAAGTCAAACTCAACCCAATATGCACCCGCCATTTAGTTTGGCTCATAAGTAATGTTAAGTTAATGATATTGGGCCTTTTTATATGAGCGACGAGCAGGAACTCAACTCAACTCCGCACAACAGTCAGCATGAGCGTTGTGTGGTCTCTGTTTGTCTTTGTCCTGTCTGGTTTTATGTGTCTTTTATGTCTTTTTTATGTACATTTACAGTACTTTTTACTCTATTTGTGTCTGGTTTTATGTCTTTTATGTTTTTTATGTATTTTTTTATACTACTTTTATTCTTTTTTTATTTTTTTATTTTTTATTGTGCAGCACTTTGGGAACCTTGTTGTTTTAAAATGTGCTTTATAAATAAAGTGGATTGGATTGGAACTGATTGTTTTTTGAGTAAGGAGACCAACACTGGTAAAAGCCATCTAAATGTGTCGTTTGTTAAAGTAACTTAGGGCCATACAGATGCAGGTCAGGTCAGGTGTCAAATCCCACAGTTGTAGGCCTGAATTGAAGAAAGGGGAAAGTGGATTTATCTTCAGTGTGCTGTGATGGTCCTCTTTGTGCTGTTTAAATTGCAGTTTAAATACCAAACACAGAAGGCTTAAGTCGACTGGAGCAGCTGTAAAGTGTTTGATTAGGATCCCGAGGTTGTGCGTGTGGAACGAAGCATATGGGGACTCGGTCACTAATCCTTCAATAATTTATAAACCCCAAATGTCATGTTGCGGAAAGAAATCCCGTCTAAATCCCGCTCCGCCATCTCAGCCATGACGCACTAATGGAGTTTCATATTTGTCGGCGGATCGATAAATGTCATCTATTTAAAGGGAAGTTTTAATCGAACGATATTTGGGATCAGACATGGATGGGGTGTGAAGTTGGTAGCTGCAAGGTGCTGGAGGGAGATATGCAGGACGCAGTAATGGGATATCGATCAACGCGCACAGAGGCATCCTCAATGGGACGATTTAAACAATTATCTATAGCCCGCCTGTCCCAATGCCAATCACACACCCGGGCTCTGGGAGCGAGCTGGGAGCGAGGCTTTGTGGCTTCCTTGAAAGGAAACGCAGCCTTGGAAATTAAGGGAAGGTCATAGAGAGATGACAATAAATCTGATATCAAATAGCGTCTCTCTCCAGCTGGTCACTGCACTGGTTTTAGGACAGTTTCTTCATTCAAACCCAAAGTAAAAACTATATTTTAAATTTCAGAATCAAGATTTTTTAATAAGTGATGCGCTTTTTTTTTGTCTCAAGATGACATTGATGAAATGTAAAAAATAATAATAATGATAAATAAAAACTCCTTAACCTTTTCAATAATTGACATATGCTGCACTCTTAAAGAAAATAGGTAACACAAAATATTGCATTAATAAAAGGTTATAGTCTTATTAATATTCTAGTCTACAGGCTACTAATATCTGGTTTCCATACCTGCTTTCGTGCGCTCAACTCTGTGGTCCCCTCCTGCGTTGGTGTCCAACTCCAAACTTGCTCCTTCTGGATTCGGCACAGGAAACTTCTCCTTGGCGATGGAAAGTTCGTTTACCCTCTTGCTGTTAAATTTCTTTGGATCCAATATGTCAATTATGGAAAAAGAAATCTTATGAGTAGACATCATTCTCATTCCAGAGTCCTTGGAGTCCAGCATCCTTTACACAGAAACTCCAACGGCGGTTTTAGATGATGGAGACGCGCAACTCACATGCGCAATTACGCGTGTGGAGAGGAACTTCTCATAGTTGACTTATTGTCTTTTAAGGTTCATCAACCCGGATTAGTGATGATCCCTCAGTGTGGTCTCTGACGCTCCTCTACCTCTGTCAGTCTTACCGCGTAAATGAAATGACCGGGGAGAGTCTTTAAAGCGTCTGCCCCCCCCCCTTCTCCCAACTAGACACGTGACAGAAACACTTCACACAACCTCTTAATGGGCTCAAAGCATTCGTCGATAATCACCCATATCATTAAATTCAATAATACACGACCTGAAAGTAAATTGGGCACAGATGGCACTTGATCCATATCAGAGATTACCGCGTCTCCCAAAATTGAGTCACGTTACAGTCATAACGATCACGGGCAATTTTGTGCCCCTTGAGCTACAGAGAACCTCTCTCTTAACTGAAAGCGATGATGAACGTTTTTGCATAATATTACTATACCTAATGGAAATGTTGCAGGATCTCAATTCACATCACCTTCAACTCATAACTTTAAAAAAAGTTGATCACTTAAAATTGAGCACAAACAACATTACATTTGTCTGCACTCTTAGGTATTAGTAATCAATAAAGACAGGTATTATCAGTTTTGCATTATGAGCACATCATGATATCCAATGTTATTATAAACCAATCATTTCAGGTGCTAAGTATTTACTGGTTATTGTAGACAAATGATTGTTCTAAGGTGTTGTCAGGATATTACTATACTGAAGAACAATTAAAAAATCAATGAACTTCAAAATCTGGTTATGATTCCTCAAACCTTTAGAAGTCTAGCTGATATAATGAGCTATGACTCTTGGTTTTTCTGTTTGTTTGGGGTTGTTGTTGTTTTTCAGATAATGAAAGCATGCAGACTTTGGTGCTTGTGGCAGTAATGCTGGTGCAAGTAAAGGGGACTGAAAACTATTTCTCTCGTCTAATATGGTGTACTTCTAGTACATTCCATACAGCTTCCTAACTGTTTAATAATGTTAATTACTACTTGGAAGGGCTTAAATTATTATTTAATGAATAAATGGTTTAAAACCGTTTTGACTTGTCACTAGTGTTGATAATAAATTACCAGCAAATAACCTTTTTGGATGGACTAAAAGGACTCATAATTCATGTTGAATCAGACCTGAAACCTGAATTTTTTTCTTAAGCATTCGCCATATTCTAAGCTAAATTGTAGGAATACAATGAATAAGGCTGATTGTTTTCTCACTTAAGGTGATGTGTACATGTTCACAATCAACTGATGGGATCTCAAGTCTTTGGTATTAGGATTCAATTTAAAGTGACATAGGGTTGTTTTAAACCTTGATGGCTGGTGATGGCTAAAATGTTGAAACCAGCACAGGATCAATATTCTTAGCAGGTGTCCAATACTGATAAAACTGGATGGCCACAGACAGTCATTTTGGATACTGGAAGGCCAAACCAGTATGCTGCAACAGCTCTGGAGGGATCGTTCAAATGCTCCTCTCATTTTTGAGTCCTTGCATGATCTGCATTGTTAGGATTTTCAGTGTGTATATTTCTTCCACTATTCCAAATAATACATTTGTAATTAATCCATAACACACATTCAGGAGATTTTATAATGTACCTTATTTCTTTTGCCAGCTGTGGTTAGATGGTAATGTGTTGTTATGTGTTCCTGTGAGGTCTACACTGTCAGTGCATGAGAGGGACAGAAGGGCCATTACTCTGTCAGTGGTCGTGTCTAGTATATTCCTGTAGCTGCTAGTTCCTGTCTGTGTTAGTGACAAGGGTGATCTGATCAAGTTTACACACTGTTTAAGGGTCTTTCAAATTCCTCCCCATACACAGTTTCCTGTGTTATATGGCTGAGGGTGATTGCTCCCCTACGTGGCCGGTCCATTGCTACCCAGTCGTAGTGTGGTGGACAGGCATGATCTGTTGTAGTTACATAGTCAAACATTTGTTAGGGCCGCCCCTACAGGGTGTCTGTGTGTCGACATTAGCATGTGTATGGCACTTGCACAGCCATGACTGTAGGTCCTCCATATGAATGGAGCCCACTGCACGCTGGAGGTTTACAACTTCCTACGAGAGAGCCCAGTGGCCGGACATCTGTTTCTGTGGGTCTGGGGGACAATGGGACGAGCCCCGCGGACAAAGAGACCCCTCAGGTAGACCTCCGAGGACAGGGACAGCATCTGGCGGCGGCCGGAGGAAGAGTTCAGAGATGATGCGTTCCCTGTCAGACACCGCAGGGTGCCAGAGAGACACACTTCCATCCAAAGACCCCCCTCCATGGTCAATAAAGTCATCACATCACCAGGGAGGCTGCCCCCAGTCTGCTAAACGTCAGATAATTTGTCTAATGGCGACAGTGGCATTATGAGCTGGGCTTCTACTCACAGACTGTTGTGTCTATTGTTCCTCTATAGCCCTCGAATGTCTCCCCAATTCTCCTGTAAAGTGGGACTCAAACAAAAGATCAGCAAGTGTGTGGTGAACCATTAAGGAAGGCTTTTAGATCTTCTGTGCCAGACCTTGTAGTTGTTATGGGTTTCATTTAAACCTTTCTGAGATAACCCTGCTGAGGAGTGTTGTGAATGATAGTGGTTTGTGTCTTACATTGTTCCATGATCAGATGCGACAACTTTTTGTTTCTTAATTTGACCATTCACCGTGTCACTGGCTCGGTTATCCAACATCGGTATGTTCCAGCTGGTAGGCTGCCATAGTACCTGCACTTAGAGGCTCTGGTTCAGTTGGCATCAATGTGTACAGTACAGATCAATACAGTACAGTCTTCCTTAATGGGCTTCACTGATTTTGCCAAGTCTCCCGTCTCCACTGCATGCCTATGGGTATTGCTGCCAGTCCCCCTTTCGGTGAGACCTCTGTGTTTGTTTGACTCTCTGACAACAAGGTCAGTGGCATTGCCCAGTAATTGTCCTAACGGGCTGTATACCTGTTGGGCGGAGGCGAGTAATGAGAGTTTTTCATTACGGGCGGGACGGGTGAGTGCATCTGGCAGATGCTGACAGGCAGCAGATGTGTAAAGTTGGGGGTGATTTGTAAAGGGGTTGACTGCATCGCAGAGGGGATGGAGGGCGATGCGGGGTGAGGGTAAATTATACGGAGGGACACTGTCAGTCATAGTGCGCCCCTGTCACAACGAGGTAAAGGTGAGTTCAAATGCTGATGTTGTCAACTAACATCCGTATACTGTGTGGCCATGCAGTCAACGTGTACAAACTTTCAAGTCTTTGTCATATGTACAGTTATCACTTACAGTCATACTGGACAATGAAATGTTTGGGACGAGGCACGTTTCAACTGAGTAGGTATACATTAAATCACACATCTATATATAAAACAAAAAAAATAACAATTAGACATTAAAGGGCAGATAAACTAAAATAGAAACGAATAAAAAGAATGTATGAATGTGAAAAGCAGCAGGATCAGCAACAGTAAATAATCTTAGAGATGCATAAATATATACAGATGTACAGGTAAAAAAAAGTGCTTGTGCATTGGATGTAAAGTGACGTGGGTATGAGGTTGTGGGTCAACAGTTCAGTAGCCTGATGGCCTGTAGGTAGAAGCTGTCCTTCAGTCTGGAAGTGTGTGACTGTCTGCCAGACGGTAGCAGGGTAGCAGGGTTCTCAGGCCTGGTTTCATTTTCCGTTTTCCGTTTTCTTGTGAAAACCCTCTGGGTGGATTTACACAGGCGCAAAACATCTTATTTTTAATTCTTTGTTTTGATGGTTTTTGATATTCTTATAGCTGTCTAAGGGAAGTCACATGTATCCCTGTTCAATTAGCCCTGTTCATTTTCTGTCTCCGTACGACATTTGCCACAGTCAGTGCAGGAGGAAAACAGTGGTTAGTATTGAATTCTGTCTCATTACAGACACACAATATTCATGGTTTTCCTCAGGCATTTTCATAGCACTGCAGGTATGCAACATTGAGTCAGAAATCAATGAAAATCAACATCCTCAGTGATAGCCATGGGTGATGAACTAGAGAATCTGATGTCATCGTGGTGGTCATTCCTTAGGCTCGTTGTCAACTGTATCAACAGGAAACAGCGGTGGTGTCATCAAAATAAAAATAAAAAGTCTTTAGATTATCAAACGATTGAATGGCACTGCACCATTTTCGCTTCCAAGGAGATTCGGTGCAACTGTTCTGGATCCAACCAGCCTAAGGCGTAAAGATAGATTGTTTCCTGTTGATACAATTGACAACGAGCATACATTGGCCTAATGCCCTGGCTACAGCTTCAGCCTGTCCAGTCGGTAAATGAGGTTACACAGGTATTTTGGCATGCCTGTCCCGTCCACACACAACTCGCAATTGCATCCACTGGAGGTGAGCGTTGTGGTGATGTGACCGTCAGAGAGAGAGAGAGAGAGCTGCAGCTGCCCCCTTTCCATAGTGCTGGGGCCCTGCTAGTAATAGCTCTGTGTTCTCTGGCATCTGCGCAGGTCACACTGTCACTCAACGTGAGCATTGATTAGCCATTGTTCTGAGAAGGTCACATCATAATTCATTAACAATAATTAGTCCCGCGGTGCCACCTGCACTCCTTCACTCGATTGCCCTGTTAAATTACGAGCAACCATCACGCTTCACACGTGGAACAATGAAGATGTATCCGTGACGTAAAGGCAAGAGCTATTAGTTACATTATTTAAATGGACCCGTTTAAACCAGGGGAGCTGTCTTTATGAAGGGCAATTAGGCACTAACCATAATTGATAATTCGTACTAATTACAATTAGGAAATATAAATAGTGGGGATAGGATTAATCATCATTGCGGTTGAGCGGGGAGCAGCCGTGGGTGGGCGTGATGGAAGGCAGCAGATTATGCACCATTTATCTCCATCTAGTGCAGAAACAGATTGTGTTTGTCCCTTTATATTTCTCCATTGACCGTTACCCCTTTTTTGTTTCTGTGCCCTTGCCAAATGGGCACCCAGGTTGTGAGACTTGTGAGGGCTGCAGTTAGTGAGCTGCAGTAAGGGAACTCAATGGCTATGTCGTATAAGATGTAGCTCATATGTAGTAACAAGAGTTAGCATCTCATCACTTTATTGTGGTGCGTAGTCTTTGCTGCGCTGCTTTTTTGTTGTTGTTTCTGGACAATGTTGGCTTTTCATCCATCTGAGCTGAGAATGGTGTCACCCAAGGGCCAGTAGAGGTGCTTGTTTGGTTCTGGGTCAGTCTGTAAGATGCAGTCAGTTTAACGGCCAACAGAGTCAAGATGTGCTCTATTAATACCATCATCTGTCATGTGGAGCCAGGTCAGATTTCTAATTGAACCTGGGCCCCTGACCTCTAATTATATATAGGTTCTCCCAAGATCAGCTCGCCTGACCTTTTAACTGTCTTGGCCATGGGGGGACTAGGAAGCTAGTCCCAATCCCGTGCATACGCTGCCATTTCAGTGCATGTTTGTAATATTGAGATTCAACTTTATTGTCATTGCACAATGTAAAAGTACTGAGACAACAAAATATTTCGCACACCCCTGACTAGATACACACACATTTATATCACCCCACACACATGCAGCTCAGATCAGAGGACAGAGTGGCGCACCTGGAGCAGTCTTTGGGGTTAAGTGCCTTGCTCAAGGCCCTCCTGGTATCAGGTATCAGGTGGACACAGTGAGATGTAACCTCTTCCCCCTCATCAAGAGATTCAGGCCATGTCTTGTCTCGTTGGTATGCAAAGGGTTAGAATGCACCTGCACACGATCGGGCGCCACTGCGCTAATAGAAGACGCCACTCCAAACAACCCGCGCATGTAAGTGTCCGCTAAGTACACAACCGCATTGGTAAGTCAATGTACACATCAATTGCCCCGCGGCGCCTTTGTTCTCGGAAGAGACAGTAGTCTGATTTAAATACAAATACCATGCCATCTGAGCTGAGCAAACACACTCACTGAAGAGATCAGACTCGCCTCTCCGGTGGGTATGTAGGCATGTTGACTCAGATGCACAACCATTAGGCTTTATTGCTTTATTCAGGATGGATTTGAATTAATCATTGGTGCGTGCATGTGTGTGTGTGAGAGAGTGAGAGAGAGAGACTGCTTTATTCCCTCTGTCATACTTTGAGCTCTGCCCACTCTCCTATATGTGTGTGTTTAACATACACAAGGCCAGAGGTCAGTGACTGTTTTAAAACAGAGTGACAGGGAAAGGTACACTATTCATGGGAATGAAGAGCTGTAAACATCCTCCACCTCCTGCTCAGCCACGTCCACCCACCCTCAGCCCCAAGCCCTCTTTCCCTTCAGCTCTTAAGTTCAATAAATACCATTTTCATTGCTTACTTATTATTACTCTCCTCTCTTTGCTTCTAATCATTAATCACTGTACTATAGTGGGCTTTTTTGTGTTTTCATCCTTTTGATTTCATTTTTTTACTTGTACTTTGATTGTACGTGTTTTTAACCTGTTGTCAATAAAAAAAATAAAAAAATTTAAATTAAAAAAAAATTGGCACTACAAGCAAACTACATTTTATACTAGAATATTTAATCTGACAAGTGTGTAATTATGATATAGTACTACATAATAAATATTTTATTTATAATCATCTGGAAAACGTAGCTACATACTTCTGTTTCAGTGTAATATAACATTTTGCACAGGATAATGCACTTGGTAGTTCTGTGAAATATAATTCAATAATGCTTCTTTAGTCCCTGGTCGTCCAGAGTGGGGCCCTGCGTTGTGAGGCCCCTATTGACAGCAGGCAGCCAGTGGTAATTGCTACAGTGAGAGCTGGATCAGTGGAGCTGCTCTAATCAATAAAGTCTTCATCAGCCATTTCCCCCGATGATTCTCCCTCATTTCTCCCCTAATTGTTCTTTTTCATCCAACAAGGTCTGTGCCGTGAGCATGTATGTGTATGTGTGTGTGTCTGTGTGTCGTTGTATGTTTGTGTGTTTCCAGGAGCTTGTGTTCCAGTCTTCGCTCTCAATGGACTGTGCGGGTAACAGATTGCTAATGGAAGTTGGGCTGAAAACAGCTATGGGAACCTTTGCCTCCTAACTAGACTGTGACCTCCATGTGAGGTGGATTACTGTTGATCCAGGCTTTGGCTGCCCCAGAGCGGCACGGCCACCAAGGCAGGGACACCTTGGCTCATTTTGATGAGTTGTCATTCAGCCCGGTGTATAGTGATCTATAACAACTAAGATAATATATTGGGGAACCAGAGCTGGTCAGTCGGGGTTGGAGCTGGGATGCTCCTGGCAGACTGGCCGGCTTTGGTGCTCCGCCGGGAGAGACGGAGGTGAGAGCGGCCGCCAAGATCAGGCCGAACGATCCCGTCTTTGTGCAAATAAAACGACCTGCTGGCCCGTTAACTCTGCCCTCCTGCCTTTGTCTCTGTCTGTCACCGCCCCGGTGGTAGCGCGCACTGCTACATATACCGTATATTTAGATACTGTAAATACAGCGTGACAAGTAGGGTTAAGTTCAAGCACGAGACAAAAGAGAGAGGTGAGGGGTGACCTGCTGAAACAAGCAAGCAGCACCTGATGGTCCATGTAACCTCCCAATATTTACCCCCTATTATTTTAGTTGAGTGTTGAATCCAAAGACCAGAAAGCTGAAGGACTGTGCGCCTGCAGATAGTTCATGTTGAATGGACAGTGTTCCTGAAAGGAAAGGTTGTTAATAAACAGTGCTTTGTTTTCCATTGTGTGTGTTCCTGTGTGTGTTCAACCCTGCTGAACTGCTACGTATACTGTACACACTCACTCTCTCTCTATACACTCTACAACTAGTGAACAAGTGCTTATACAAATGTGTGAAATAGGTACACATTCATTTCTCAAAGCAAAATCAAATCTGCCAGGTATTTTCAGAAATACTGTGGGTGCTTCCTAGTCACTAAAGAATCAACGTTAAGAATTTGAGCCATACAGTTCCCATAGAGCACCACAACGGCTCTACATTGACTCCAACAGGAGGGAGGGAAGCCAAGGGATTTACATTTCTTGCTACATTTCTACCTATCAGCTGACTTGGCACCCAAAACACAAAAATATAATAATCCCTAACATAATTTTCTTCAATTCTAGATATTTTTACTAATGAAATTCATTCTAAAAACATAAAGCCTATTGGACGTTTGGTCACTGGTTAGAGTTGTCCTCTACTCCCCTGTAACCTTTGTTCTCAGACCCTTTCGGCCCATGACTGTAAAAGAATCGGAAATGAACGGGACATAATTGTTCTCCTTTAGCACTTATTTCCCTCTGGCTGCCAGTAAACCAGTGGTGGTCCTCTGCTTTCCCCGGGGGGAGGGGGCGCTTGCTTTCATATGCCTCTCTTGGCTCTGCCCATGTGGAGCACCCATCACCAGCAGCCACTGGTGCAGTACTTTGATGCAGAAGGAAAAAAATGGATATTTTCTGGGTCAAAATCGGTGGTGCACAGGTGAATGTATCACAATGATATCAGGTGAATCAAATCATACACATTTCTACAGTTATATTAACTGCAATCCATCTTCCATATTAGTGCCAGTTTTGATTTTTGTCATCTCCCCTGGGTGCACCACCAAAGGTATTTGGGCAGTAACCCGTCCACGTGTCGGTGCCATATCTGCGTTATTTTCTATATAGAATGATAATGAGTTATTTGGAGCATAGTGTAGTTCATACAGCTCTCATGAAAATAATTCAAGCTAGTGGTGATGGTTTGAGATTAGATTTACAGAAATCAATACACATCAACAATTCTTGACTAAACACTCGAAATGATTTCTCATGACTCTCCAATAGTTTTGGCAACCTGAAATGTGGATCATCTGCATGAGGGGCTGTAGTTCTTCAGCTGTTATTTAATCAGATATGGACTGGAAATACCCTGAAATTAGAGCAGACCGCAATGACTTTAACCTTATCAATGTCATATCTGCAGTAAAGAATAGGGAGCAAAACATCAAAGATGTGATGCTGCCCAAATAGTATTGAGCTCCATGTACTGTATGACTCACTCGGTGATCTCACTAACTTACTGTATCTGTATCCTCTCATTTTCACAGTTATCAGCCCCATGATTTTCCACATGCTGTCAAATCACTACTTAAACACAGCAAACAGAGGGAAGGAAGTTATTATTATATGGAAGTTATCATTATGTGTGTGAACTCATGTGTTATGTGTGTTTTACACTTTCTTAACACCCGGCACTTAATTACACCATCTCATTTATTACAGGGACACGTCACCCACAATACAACTGAACTCATTATCTTTACAGTCGTTTGCTCTTCAGATGTTTAGTTGTAATAGTATGTTTTGATTTTAATTCCTAAAACAAAATGTATTTTCAAAATATATAAAACAACAAATTACCTTGAACGCTTTACTTTATTTTCCCCTAGGGGCCAGTTATATTTAATACAAGGATTCATTGCCCTGTGGTGATGCCGTCAAACGTATTAAATCTCAAATTACTCTGAACAAATAGTTTACAATGTTTACAATTTCTGGTATGTGCGTGAGTTGATACACATTACAAGTTAACTTTGTTTTCAGGGAAGAAATAGAGCTAATTTTGCCATTACGGCACAGCCAGTAATAGGATCACTATCATTAATACTGCAATGGCACTCTGCCATAACAATAAATACCATCTTGATGAATCTGTCCCTCCCATTGGGGGTCTTTGTATTATATATGGGACCTTTAGGGTCGTTGACTTAGAGGCCTTTATTGAGAAAATTAGATTTGAGTTGTCTAACAGCCGGGCCACTCATCTCCTCAGTAAACTGTCATAGATCGTGCCGCCACGGGTTTTATCGACATATCCCATTACTGAAGTCTTCACGTTTTATGACCATGTCCATAAATATTGTCTGTGTGCCGATGGAGAGATCATCTCAGGGCTGTCGTTTGACGCTCCAGTGCTCTCTCGCATACACGTTCATACACACACACATGCACACACACACACACACACACACATGTACATACCATAAGCTCTGGCTCTCTCTCACCTTCTCTCTATCTGTCTTTCTTCTTCTCTTCTCTCTCTGTCTCATGATCAGAGATGACCCCCACCCCACGGTTGAGTGATGGAAACGCTTCGTACTCAGCTTCCAGATGTCAAGGGGGAGGACGCGGAGTGTTGAATGAGTTTAGAGATGATGAGAGTCTTAGTTAAGGTCAATCTGTATTTACAGTTCAATCACTTAACAGAGCAGGCCTCTATTAGACCTCTATCTATCTGGGAGGGTGACAGTCAGCAGCAGAAAGGGCAGTATAAGGGACAAGGAGGGCAACTGACAAGACCTCTGGGGCCTCAGGAGCCACAAGGAGATGCTGAGGCACAGGGAGCAGACTCATATACTCACCACCATCATTCTATCTATGACAAACATAGATGTCTGCCCGTCCACACATTCATTTACTGATCAGTTATAGGAAACATCCCTAATTGAAATTGCCTGGCACTACCCTGATAGCGTTAATCAGCTGTCGTATCCATACTTTGTTTTATCCCTGCTTGTGCTAGTTTGTGTCAGATAACACAACAGTTGCTGTATCAAAATTAAAGTATGAAATATTCAGAAATATACACTTGAGGGCCATAAAAGGCATTTTAGTCCAGACACTTACCCCTATTCCCCCCGACTGCGGTGCCCCAGAATATACTCATTGTTACCAGGAATTGAATGATAGGACACTACAGGTAATGTCAGTAACTCGTAACCCTCCTTTTCAGATGATCAGTACTTGTGAAAAACAGAAAATATGTCAACCCAGTATTCCTATAGTTGGCTGCAGACCTGCAAATTATGAAATTATCAGAGAAGGATTATTACTAAATTATTAGATTTGACATTTGGAAAACACGGTCATGCAATTAAGGAAGTTCTACCAGACGGTTAAACAGGTATTTATATCTTTCAGATGAGTGAGACAAAGTTTTATAGACCAAACAATCAATTTTTCTGTGCATTTCCTATTGTTTTTATATGTAAATTGCAAATACTTTCCATCTGCAGTGTTGAATTGTTGGTGTCACAAGAGGGTGCTGTGTACTCAAGAGAGCTCATCCTGAATGAAGAAGATACACTTTATTAATCCACCCTGAGTGGATGTTCTCCTCAAAGGAGTTTCCCTGACATGTATCCGTTTTTTTTTGTGATAATACTGATAATATTATAAAGTTAAATTAATTATATTTTGAAATCAGCAGCATACATCAGTGCAATCGAGCACATTTATACAATTAACCTTACCTTTTGTTAAACTGCACTGGCTCAAAATAATTATGCTGAGTCAGAAAGTCACCGTGCAAGTTTGTCACCATGTAACCTCACTAAAAGCAAGCTGTGCATTTTCTACAGT
>CABFOP010089028.1:0-12270 GCA_900683385.1 Anoplogaster cornuta | reverse complement strand
TTGTGTTGAGCTCCGGGGGGTGGGGGGGGGTTGGTGGTTGACCGGGGGGATGGTGAGAGAGACCCCAGAAACGAGTGATCTCTCTGGGCTTGTTCCACTCAGTGTCTCGCTATAGCTGGGAGCTCCGTGACAGCTCCATGAGCGGACTCTAGTGGCCCAGAGGCGCGTGGCTCTTTAAACGCGGCATTTTGGCGTATGCATTGCACGCCGATTTGGATTTTGGCGTATCTATTGCACGTAAAACATGTGTGTAATGTCGTCTTATTTGTACGCAGATGGGTGAGACTGGGTTAGTTTATCCAAATAACTCTTGTGTAAGCAGCTCTCCATATACAGGAAGTTCTGAAAAATTCTCCGACAACGTAAATGCAGATTCACAAACAGACGTTATTTGGATAAACTGACCACATATTCAGAATCTACATAGTAACATTCTCGCCTGAAAAAATATTAAAACTTAAAACTTTCCTCAGTTCTCAGTCAGATCCAATCGTTATGGCACATATACTGCACATCGATCTGCTCCACCCGTTCTAAATCCAACAAACTACCATGAAATGGAAATATGAGTTTAGATCAATTGCCTCAATAGATGGTAACCATTCCAGCAATGACGATTAAAATCATCATAACTCACTGAATTTTCAACCAATTTTCAAGCCGTTTGGTTTATTACAAATGGCAGACATGTATTTATGATAGAGGATACTTGGTTTAAAAAAAAAGTAAAACAACTTCTCACCTGTGAAATGTTATTCCCTGTTCCTTAGTTTTGTTGTTTCTTTCATGCGAACATCCAAAAGCAGCACAAATGTCTGGCATTTTACTGTCGGTCAGATGCACTCCATATAATTCAATGGTCAGAACCCTGAAACAAGATGGCGGCCGTGTTGCTGCATCTGACAAGCCTGGATGCGGCATCTATGTATATATCTATGGGATAGACTCATGTAGTAAGTACGCGCGGCTTGCCCCGACACAAGATGGCGGCCGTGTTGACGCATCGTTCCAATGGACAGCAGCGGCGAAGGTGGCATCTAAATAAATAGCTCGAGCGACTCCAGCTGGTAATAACGGTAAACTGTGTATCCGGACTCATCAGCTTCACTGTAATCAAGTGGAGCTGAAAAATAATTAATGGATCGCCCCAGTGATTCGATTCGGATCCACTCCAAAATGTAATGGAATCTAAGTTGGGGCATGCTACACCCCTCCACCAAGTTTCATGAGAATGGGGCTTTTTATGTAATCCTGCTTACACACGAACACACGAACACATAGCACCGAAAACATAAGCTCTCCCCATCAGGGCGAAACTAATAAATCTGGTTATTTATTTACGCCAAAAACATTTTTTAAACCTAAATGTTGGCAGGTATGGTTAGTATCCAAACTGTTTCACAGCGCATTCCAGTGCTGATGAAGATATCTCGGAGCAGTTTTGCAACATTTGAGGTCCACACATGGGAAACTAAACGTCACTTGGAATTAAATAAATGTTTTTTTGCAGAAGATTCACGGTGGCTGAGCCCATCTCTCGGCTCTTAAACTGTTGACCGTGCGCCCCATTGGCCATCTCCATTGACGTCATGATGTTTTCCACAGTTTTGTACCCCGTGCAATGACCTCACATCAGTTTCAACACCGCAGAATACTTAATAGTCGAAGGTGTAGAAAGATTGCACCTACCTTACCCACAGCTCGTCCCGTGTTTCCCTCCCGGACATCATTCCTCACTCTCACCTGTCATTTGGGGGAGGAGATAGTTGCAGGTTTTCAAAGTGACAAATTGTGTGGTGGCTCCACTGTACCCTCATACTCGGGTAACAAATAGGGCTGCTTTTGCCAAATCTGTGATGTATGGGACGTTTGTTGCTGCCAGATACATCCAATTTATCTTCTTCTCTTTGACAAAGAATTCTTTGTCTATTGTATGTGTGGGTAACTGTGACACTGAAACACCATTACACCCCTTCACACCCAGCAGTTTGGGTGCTGCATTTTTTCAAAGGAAAGGAGGTTATAAATGGACAGATATTTCCACAATGTGGCACTTATTCTCTAATGCTACGTTCACGTCACATCGGAAGAAGCAGAAGAACGAGTTGACATGGGTTGTTTTTAATTGTTGGAATGCCCACATCCATATTGAATGAATGTAGAATGAATGAATGATGAATTTGAAATCAACCATAAACAAACCACAGTATATTTCTTGCTTTTCGTAAGTCAAGTTGATTACCTTACGCCTGTGTTTACACAATTCCGCAATTTGTGATGCCTCGTGGGAGATATCTAGGAGGCAGAACCAGAAGATACAACCATAAAGGAGTGGCCAGACCCAAGAACCATCACTGGACTTCAGTCGTTCCTGGGTTTTGCAGCATATGTTCAGGAACCTGAACCTTTTGGGTACTTTATTGAGCAGTAACCTAAGAGTTCAAGGTTGCTTTCCCACCGCACCAAAGTACTGGGGACATTATAAGGACAAATAAAGATTATATGATGCGACAAAAGTGTGACTGTTTGGTTTCATATGTAATTTAGGTACGTGGTAACCCCCATAAGAACAGCACCAATTCCAACACAGCAAACATGGACGACGTTTGTCGTCAGCCCATCGGTCCATTTTCCGAAACAATAAATAGCTGTGAGACGTGTTCGATGAGATGCGAAATGAGTTTTGGTGGGCCAGGAACTATCCAAGAGGAACCTTTTTGGGGCTAGTTCACCCGGTGGGAAAGGTTGAAGTTCCTGGAACTAGTTTTTGGATAGTTCCTGTAGTGGAAAAACTACAGGAAAAACTTATCTCTGCTTTATACCAGAGTTCTCTGAAGTGGCTGCTCCCCTCAACATCCTCTACTTGGATGGTCTTGGAGCTGTGCTATCCCAGGTGCAAGATGGAAGGGAGTGAGTGATAGCATATAACAGCTGCAGTCTTAACCCCCAGGAACTATAGTTCATTCAGTTGGAGCTGCTGGGACTCAAATGAGCAGTGACTCAAGGATTCAAGGATTACCTGTGGGATACCTCTTTTACGGTGTACACAGACAACAATCCCCTTGTACACCTACTGTACACCTACTATAGGACAGCCAAACTGGGGGAAGTTGAACAGAGGTGCGTCACTTTTAAATACTGCCCTGGGGTGTCCCGGTTGCCTGGCAGAGCTGACGGAGGTGGTCCTGGTGTGTTGACCGTGGCAGCGAGGAGGCTCTGCGACAATGAGACCTCCCTGTGCTGGACCAATCTCTCCTCTAGCTTCTTGGACGCTACACAGTGGAACAGTGTAAAGTCCTTTTATTATCCTGTATTCTGCCTGGTGTGTGTTCTCGGGGTCTAAGTTAAACCTGCCTTTAGTGCTGGTGACAGAAGCACAAGAAATTAATTCCTTAACATATAAGAATTGGGTCCTTTTCTAATTAGTGCATACACAGACAATAAAGGCCTCATCGTTCTGAAGCCTTTCCTTTAAGTCTGTCACGGATCGCCAGTCAGTACAAAATGCTTGTGTTGTTTTGAAGATTTACCCGAATCTGTTGCGATGACACCTCAGCCTCTATATGTCAGAGTGGCATTAAGCATGGCTTTTACCAGTCTACAACTATTATTAAGTGGTCAGTCAAGTTAACCGGTTCAGTGCTGTCTTATCTGAGTCCTTTGATGGGCTGTTTGAAACCAGAGCTTTACAGTATAGTTTGCATCCGTCCCCAAGCTATTTTGTCCTTTGGCTCAGTGAGATGAAGTCCTGGCAGTTGACTGAAAGAGGAATGCTCAGGCCTGTCAGTGGGATCAATCCATCTCTCTCTCCCCCCTCCGTCTAATTGTCAGTTCTGTGAAGTTTAATAATTGCTTTGCCTCCAGCTATGCTTTCTGCCGTTCTCGACCTACCCACTGAGGACAGTGGAGATACTGTAGCATTTGTCTAGAAGCACAAAGAAACCTTTGTTCGCAGTGGTTCCCTTGACGTTCCCTAAAAAACAATGAGTGTTTAAAGATTTTTTATTTTAATGAATTTGCTCAATAGTCGAGGGGTTTCTCAATAGTTTCTCAGCTTCCCTGCATGATGTTCTCACACAGTTGCACTTTCTCAAAACAAAGACAACATCCCCCTCAGTGACGTCTGGTATATCGTGCATGACAAAAGGACGAACGACAGTGTTGCACCTGACTTGGGCCATTTAGTGTATTTTTTAAAAGACTTAACAACTGTGTTTCGTCAAAATCCGACAAGCGGTGAGCGATATATCGTGCACAACAGACTAATGAATGAAGAAACGAGCAGCTGGAGACTGATCCAGAGTCCCCAAACAACAGGATAATAGAAGATCCAATTAAATACACCCTAAGCCAGATGGTAAAAAAGTAGATACAATAGGTGACTTTATATTACATCATCTCCCAAGGTGAGACTAGTCATCAGCAACTGCTCTGACAAGATGTATAAAGAATGCAGGAGTACTCATACCAAACGTGAGGTCCAGGTTAATGGCGTGGTTGTACAGCAGTCTACCTCTGGCCCGTAAGGGGCAGGTGTTAGCTGTAAAACCCGATCGCTAAGCTCCCCCCCTGCTGTTTACTAGCCCAGCAGGCCAGGCGTTATAGGGCCCATAGCTTGCTAACTGTGGATCGATGCTTGGCTCTACGACAGGTAATCTCTACCAGGTGCTGTCATTCATGCGTGCTTGTGTGAGTACGTACGGCCATGCACACATCGACACGCGTGTACACTGAGGCAGTCAGGTAGGCACGAATCCATACACACACTCATGTGCCTGCTTTTGGATAATGTCCAGAACACAAAGAGCTCTTTCTTGTCTGGGGCCCTGTTCAAGGAAGTCACACTCATATTAGACGCTAATTGTTAGAGATTTACAAGGGGTAATATAATTGATTGACTTTTAATTTAACACAGTGAGAACGGTTGTTTCACCCACTCTGTTAAAGGTGGCTCCAGGTGGATCAGGTGGGACAGAATCTAGTTAAAGGAGATCTGGAGACCACACAGATATGGTCCTGAAATAAACTACTATACTATCTACAGCTCTCTGCTGTGGTTGAATAGATTTGCATTTCAAAGACCTGACTTCTTGCTGATCATAAATTCATCAATAAGTGCACAAATCATGTGATGGGAAGTGTTCAGATACACCACAAGGCCAATAATTGATGACTTTAATTCTGAGAGATAAAATCATATGGCTCTATAACCTCTAGAGTATAATATATTTGGTGTGTATGTATTTTTCTCTGTGTGTGTGTGTGTGAGCACATGCACGCACATACTTTCACGCCTATAGTTGCTTGTGGTTCATTCTCACTGTAAGGCAATAAACTATCATGATGGAGCTCAAGGGCTATGTACTGTAAAGCTGCATTCAATGAGCCAAGCCATTTTCTCACTGCTGCAGGCCCATTGCTAAGTATTATACCAATGATCCTGTGCTCTTTGTCATATGCTCCTGGCTAGAAGGGGACAGGGGAGTAAAAACTGTGCAGTTGAACCAGCAATCCACACCCTGCATCCACACATCGACTCCAATCAGCGTGCACATTAGCATTCTGAATTTGGCCTTTAACGTGGTTAAATGCTGCAGATGCCGTTTACAGGAACGCTTCCCCCGAACAGAGGAAAATGGTCCGATTTTTGCATTCTGGCCTGGACTCGCTACTCGAGTTCTGCACTTGGCCTGGAAAGCTTGGAAGAGAACGCTGTTTCATCGTGGTTCAATCACGTACTTCGTGACTGGCAGACCAAAAATCAAGTCTCGCCCTCACTCCGAAAGGGAACTGTTTTGCAGTTCGCCATAACAACAACCGTCTGTAGCAGCGGCAGACAAAAACGCAGAGGCAAAAGTAGATGCCGAGTGCTGCGCTGCATTAAACATACAATCAGCTGACCTCTTTATGCTTGACAATATGATATATGTTCTCACATGCGTCAGTACCTTTACCTGGGATGTTTTCAGAATAGATAGCTTGGGCTCATGTGCAATCTTGGAAATGTAATTTGATGTATTTGCATGAAACAAAACACAACATTCAGTGTAATAGTGTTATTTACACTGATTATGGTTATGACCATGATTTGACAAGGCCCTTACCTAACTACCAATGGCATTACCAAAGCACCCCAGCAATCATTTTATACAATGGATATCAATATAGCCTATGTGTTGTCTGAAAGGTTTTTTTTCCAGCATAGGACACGCACATAAAAAAACTCACCTAGACCTGTTAACTACTGTAGTTCCATGGTTACCACTGGTCAGTGCAGAAACCAATCCACCAGGTATATCTAGATGTGTTTTACGGGCTCATAAAGCACAGCTGGAATGTCTCTCTGACCAACTGGAACTACTGGTTGTACAAGAATCAATTAAAATATCAAACCAGCTTTGACCATTGCAGGAAACCATCTAGACAGCAGACAGCCACATCCAGGGTGTTCCTCAACATCAATTTGCCCAACCTGATCTTAAAGGACACTACCAGTATTTCTGGGGCGTGTAGCCTTTTCAGACAGACACAAAAATACAATCTGGTAAGTTTCAACATACTATGACAAAACCCAGCATCTAAAATAGTTTGGCAATCAATCTATGTACATATTTTCCCATATTTGTGAAGTTCACTTTTTCTGAAAAGTTGCCACTCAATACAGTGCAGTGCCAAAAGAGGAAGAGGAGTATCTTCATCACGTGTCTACCTGTTTAATCTTGTACAGTATCTTTTCAGAAAAAGTAACACCCCCAAGTATTTTAAAATATGCATCGCTACAAGCTACCTCAATACTGGAACAATGCCAAACATAAATGTGAATGACATTGGAGCTACGTGTCGGAATGAGGGACACTGTCCTTTGAGGGAACTCTTCCTCACCTCTCACAGGAGGGAGAGGATGTTCTTTATGATAAAACTGTCATTGTTTAATTGCGTCATGTGTTTTGTTCCAGACAATCACAGGGCTAGCTCAAAGTGGGCTGAAGCTCCCCACAGCTATATTGCCTCATGTACGTGTGTATGTGTATGTGTACTCATGTACTTAGTATGGGGTGGCTCAGCCACTATAAACCAGGAAATAACAACTCAGGTTGCATTAGAAAAGTATTTGCTCCATTAACATGCTTTTACTTGTTTCCTTTACAAGTTATTGAAGGTTTGAAAAATGAATATCCACAGAATATCCAATATTCAATATCCAATTACAAGATAACTTTACAGTCACGTACGCACTTACAGTAAGTTCACGCCCGTTCTCTGGGGGTTGTCAAAACACATTCTGGGAAATGGATGAAATCACTAACTGATGTAGAAGTAGGCAGGTTGAGGGAAAGTGGGGACGATAAAAAGCTACATTACAAAACTTCATCAGGAAATAACTCCTGGAATGCATTGAACATCAGAGGGTGACATTTTTTTTTAAGTGTTATGTGTTGTAACTAAGAAAATTGCTTGATTTTCAATGTAATTATTTAAACTTTGCCACTACAGTTAGAAAATCTGTTAGAAAAGCACCAGCCTCCAGTTGGCTGATGCTTGCTGACTTCTACCATACTGTCTGGAGTGCCAGCGCAGTATTTCCCTCATGCAGGGCTCTTGGTATTCATGCGTATTGTGTGGAATCCACTCAAGATATCCCAGGTTCAGGTTAAGGGCTTCCCATCGACAACCAGAAACTGTGAATCAATCATCATGCATCACCACGAGGTGGACAACACTGACTGATATCCAATTTTAACATAAACCCATACATTGGTCTAACGATAGAAAGAAGGGGCAGATTGGCTGAACTCCCTCGCTCTTTCCTATCATGATGTCATGATGTCATAAATGGACGTGTCAGCACCAGGGTTGCTTATGGTGCCAATTCCTATAGACCATACCGTACCATAGCGTTGCAGCCATGGCTCCTACATGCAGGTGTGTTGCCTCTGCCACTTGTGATTTGTGCGTGAGTCAGAGTAATAACACATCTGTGCCATTATTACAGAGAAGCGAAGCATTGCCACTGGCGCTTTTCAGGCTTGTTAAACAGCACTTCATCAGTACATCTATCACAGCTCTCCCATGCACTTCCCTTTGCATGTCAAAGATGGCGACACAAATATGTTGAGATGTTTGTGTACATGGGGTTTGGATGAGATTACATTTAATGAGGGCAGTGTCCAATGTCCAGAAAGGGCATGAAAATAAGATGTCGGACCAGGAAGGAAATTCTGTTCCTCATCTCTTTTGCTTTGGCCTTATTGACTCCCAAGAAGACACGTATGGTCTCGGTGTAGGTGAGTTTGTGCCACTTCATCTTCACTTTCACAGACAAAAATGTGTGCTCTTTGGCAGTCAAGAAGAAGCACGACTGGCGGCGAAATCCTCCGCTAATTAGTTGAGACCCAAAGAGTCTCTCCGGAGGGGACTATTATGATCAGACCACCTATGAGTGTGCTGAAAATGGGATTTGGGGCTGAAATCACCAGGGTTGAGGGGGTGAAACACACAGCATGGTCAGTTCAGATGAGATTTTAATAAATAATAATGTAATAATTCCAATTCCCTTGCCTACCCTGCAGAAACTAGCCTCGTCCAAACGGCGGGTGAGCTGAGGTTACTTCACAGCAAAATTATGTAATGAATCCAAATCATTCAGTCCGTATAGCAGAAGAACTGTGAGCTTTTCCAGAGGGTGACGTTCGCCAGAAAGCCGTTTCATAATAGCTCCCCATTTGGCATCGCGCTCCAACAGTTACATTCCTGTCAGAGTGGTGTCCAGACAGTTTTCCGAGGTCCTGTCACTGATCCAGACTACTTGTAGGGGTATAAAAGGCAGAAGATCAGGTGAGAGGCACTCGATTTAATTGGAAATCCTGTAAAAGTATGCAGGTGATCCATCAGTAGCTGTCTGGCTTTCACCGCCTTTCCTCTCCTCCCTGAAGCGAACACATTCTACATATGGAATCCGAGAATGAGAAATGGATTTGGAAACTGTGAGGCGGTCGAACGCCCCTGTCGCGCCCACGCTCCTCTTAATCTCAGTTTCTCACAGCGTCTTCACGACCCTGGGTTCTGTCTTTCAGCTGCTACAAGACCATAGCTGATAGCGGAAGATTGAATCGGCTTTTTACTTTCTACTGTAAGTGTGTTATATAAACTTTGTTTTTTTTTGTTTTGCTGATGTTTGGATGTACGAGGCAACAAGGCGACAGGCCAAACGATTCTACTGTACAACTCAAAACTTCCCACAGGACACTAGATGTGTGTGTCAGTCTCTGGAATTATGGTGTTCCACGGTCTTTCATCTATTCTATTCTATTCTATTCTCCACTAAAACACCACTTAGCATCCATTAAAGAAGAAGAATTAGTCAGGGGTCCTCCATCAAATTAAAAGCATTTACGCAGGGACATCACGCTTTTAAACACTCCTTGCTATAATGATGTTAAAGTGTTGAACGTTGAACATTAAACATTAAAACGACCTCGTGCCGCAGGAGTTGAATCATCTCTGGTGTCACAACAGCACTAGAAGAGTGATAAACTGCTCCCGAGCGGCCTTCACGGAGGCATTTCCACATTACGGTCAATGGCCCTGGTGGATTAAAGGCTGGGAGCTGTCGATGCAGGCGGTCTGATGGATGTCTCCTCAGTCACCAGTGCTTTAAAAGAGGGACTCCAGTCTGGCAATGCAAATGGATTACCCGTCTTGACACTGTAATGATCTGGAGTCAATAATGAGTTGTGATGTTTGGGTTTCCTTAATGGGGAACTCCAGTCTATAGGGTGTAATTGATAACCACTGGGGATTTAGTGATTAGCAGTTAGTATTGAATTAATTAATTGATCTCTCTAATGGCCTTTTTACACAGTTGACAGGGTAAATAAGACACTGTGCAGTTGGAATTAATAGATCATGTTGAATTTCCTCAGGCATTATTTAGCCACCATTTTGGAAAGGAATCCACAGGAATCAGTGAATCTCCTCAAACAAATGCCATTCTCTTGTACGGAGAGGATCTGGATCATCTACTTCTTATTTTCTGTTTAACATTTAACATTTATATTCAGTCATCCTCACACACCTACTTCGCCATGCGTCAGGGTGTTTCATTCCCGCAATTATTCTCCTTCTTGCTTCTTTGATTTGCAACGCTGGGAACGGCGCTCATATTCAAACCCAGTTATATTACACTTTTCAACATTGTATTTCATAAAAATAGACATCCGTGGCATCGTTCTCCTTCTTCCCACTGGTGATAAAATGACGTGATGGATGAAACCTATCGGCATGAAAGCTGTTTCCCTCCAGCGTTCTCGACCCCATTTTCTGCAGGGAGACGAGAAGGAAGTTTGGTTCTCACGGTTCGTTCCAGAGAAAGACACCTTCTCATGACTGAGAGGCCGATGAGGGAAGTGTTATCCGAAGCCAACTGGGGCGCGCAGTCAGAGAGGGAGAACATACGAGAGATGGGGGAAGAAGAAGAGGATAAGGAAGTAATAAATAATAAATAATTTCATTATTCTGGGTTTCAATGCAGAGTTTTAATGTATCATGGTCTAAATGCTGTTTCAGAGGCTTTGGTGACAAGAATAAAATTAGGTGAACACTGGATCCATGTAATTTCTTTGGCATGAAAATTATCAAATTTAAAGATACGGACTATCGGCAGCTTGTCAAAAAACCATATCGGTCAAATCCCAGCATAGGCAACATTGTTCTGTGGATTAATGTATTATTGTCCATGTTCAGGTTTTCCGACTTTGGCAGTGCCACGGTGTTTCTCTATCCAGGAAAGCATCCTCCAAACGTTGGAAATGTCCGATCATGGCGCTAACGTCCAAACACAACATGCAGTCAAAAATCTTTCCCAGACACAACATCTGGCTGCCTCAACGGTCCCCTAGCAGAGCTTTCATGGAGGTCTGGGTATCCCCCCCTGCATCCTGGCTGCAGTCATAGGAAGGCCCAAGGAGAGGAGAGAAGGAAGATGGGAGGGTTAGGAGAGGCAATGAGAGGAGAGGAAAAGAGAGGAGAAAAGGGAAATGTGAGAAAGCAGAAGACAGGAAAGGTCAGGTGTGGTGGCAGAAGTCAAGTCAATTTTATTTATATAGCACATTTAAAACAACCATGGTTGACCAAAGTGCTGAACAGGCTTAAAAACAGGCTTAAAATACCAAAGAATACATGAATATAAATAACATAAGAATAAAAGGAAATAAAATAAGAATAAGACAATAAGACAATAAGCACAACAATAAATAGCATAAGATGAGGTCAAGGTGTTAAACTCAATTTGAATTAAATGCCAATGAGAAGAGAAGCAAAGACAAGAAGAAAAGATGCTAGATCACCCCATCGGATTTTCAACTCAACCCTTTACCAGACTGGAGGCCAGCGAACTTGTTACTCGGCCACTTTCTTGGAAAAGTGCTCTATGCTTTTACCTTCACCAACAAATACGTGGAATTCTGCAGGTTTCTTCCCAAAATGCAGCGCGTGTCAGACAGCTTGACAGTTTGCAGATCTTGTTTTCAGCTGCCATGCCGCACAAGGCCTCAAGATCACAGCTCTGAAACCAGCGGCAGGTTTGAATTCCACGCTCCCGGGCTAATAGGATCAGAGTCTGGAAGCTTCCCTCGGACTCCACGATGAACATCATACAGGAGGAATGTATTTTCACCGCACGTTCATTCTGCTTCATAGTTGTCGCGTCTGATCAAAGTGTAGACATCGTAGACTCTATGATTGGGATTTCTTCAGCTAAACTTCCCTTACATGAAACGGTGATATTCCTTCATGATGGTTCAGGGTGTTCAAATTAATCCAACTATATAATACCAAATTTGTACAGTATATACACTTTTGTGTTTTGAAATGCCTATTTTAAGATGATTACAGTTGAAAAACATGCATAATCTAGTTTAAACTGCTCTCTGATTCATGGTCCCAGTTATCCACTGTACAGTTAGTGCATATCTAATTCTGTTTATATAGACTGAAGTTATCTATGTAGGTTATAGCAGCACGATTCACTCACTAATGGCATCTAAAGCATGTGGATGATGTCTGACTCAAACCTCAGCACTGATAACATTTATGTCAACAATGCAGCTTTGGCGGCTTTTAATGAATTCGTGTAATGCGCTGTACACACGGATCCATCATGTTCAAGTGGGTCCTGTCAGACTCAAATATTTGGAAATGAAGCAAAACCCATAATGACAGTGATGTATTGCAGAATGCATTGGAATGATGAGGGGGGTAACCTGAGATCCC
>CABFOP010089014.1:0-12359 GCA_900683385.1 Anoplogaster cornuta | reverse complement strand
CCAAACCCTGAAGAACAGCCCCAGACCATTATCCCTCCTCCACCAAACTTCACAGTGGGCACTATGCATTCTGGTAGGCAGTGTTCTCCTGCATCCACCAAACCCAGATTGGTCCATCAGACTGCCAGATAGTGAAGCGTGATTCACCATTCCAAAGAACATGTTTCCACTGCTCCAGAGTCCAGTTGCGTTGTGCTTTACACCACTCCAGTCGACGCTTGGCATTGTGCATGGTGAAGTGAGGCTTGCCTGCAGCTGCTCGGTCATGGAAACCCATTTCATGAAGCTCCCGACGCACAGTTCTTGTGCTGATGTTGCTTCCAGAGGCAGTTTGGACTCTGTAGTGATCCTGCAACAGAAGATTGGCGATTTTTACGCACTACGCGCTTCAGCACTCGTTGGCCCCACTCTGTGAGATTGCGTGGTCTACCACTTCGTGGCTGAGCTGTTGTTGCTCCTAGGCGCTTCCACTTCACAATAATAGCACTTCCAGTTGACATCTAGTAGGGCAGAAACTGACTTGTGGCAAAGGTGTCATCCTATGACAGTGTCACGTTTAAAGTCACTGAGCTCTTTTTGACCCATTCTAAATTCAAAATGTTTGTCTATGGAGATTTCATGGCCATGTGCTGGATTTTATGCACCTGTTAGCAATGGGTGTGGCTGAAACACCTCAACTCAATAATTAGTAGGGGTGTTCACTGACTTTTGGTCATATAGTAAATCTATTGCGCTAATTTGTCCAGTGAAGCAGGTTTTTGTACATTGAAATGAATGTGAGGTTCATAAGAAAAAAATAAATCTGGAGGAATTCTGTCCACGTTCAAATAGTGCCTCTAGTTCTGGTCCCTGACCAAGTTGCTGAATAATTAATACGCTCTAGTTCAGGAAACACATTTCTTTGAAAGAAGAAATAATTGAGTATACATTTCCAAAATGACCCATGTCCCTGAATAGCTGCTGGATTATTGATTCAAGAGTCGGTATTGCTAAATCAGAGGGCGCATACCAAATAATTCAGCCTGTGTTAATGAGAATAATAGAGGCTGCTGACGTCAAATCGCATAACACCTTCAGTTCTGTTTCACATTCTTAAGACAATAACAAAAGCCAGTGTGAATAGCCTCTACCCTCATCTTATCTGGTCAGTAGGCAATGTGCTTTTTCCACTGCACTACTTTGCTGTACATACCCATGATTTCACAGTATGTTTTACATTAAAAAAAAAATCACAGTCCAGGATGGTTAGGGTACAGTAAAAGTGTGGTGATACAGCACCCTTATGTATCTGATACCAGCCCACTTTCACAAGATTGTCGCCATCACCCATCTTATATTGATAATATTCAGTGGGCAATGCTAAATAGACCCTTTGTAAGAGCAATTTAAATACCATAGGAAGACCACTGACAAGTTAGCACCCCGTTGCTAACAGCACCCCGTTGTTACAGAGGTCCACTGGTGAACACAGACGCATGAAAAACATGACTCTATAAGAGTCAATATAAGTGATTTTATGACACCCATTTCAGTTTGCCTTTCACATTCTTTAAAATAATAAAGTGTTATCTGATAGTGTTCAGAAAAAATTGCAACTGTAGCCAAAGATTGGGGAAGTAATGTTATAATCATGCAAAGATTTAATTAGTTCTTGCTAGCTAGCTAGGCTAGCTGATGCTAGGTAAATCAACAGCTTAGTTACTTAACATATCTGTGATCCTTCTTTTGCATTTTTGAGCAACGAAAGCCGTAGATGCTTTTATGTATGCAAGCAATCACTGAAATGTGATTTTATGTAGGATTTTTTGTTTACTCTTACTTGGGTAACAAACCGTAGTCTATATTTGGAAATCTATATCTAGTTTAAATTACTCACCAGATATGAAATGATCTGAGCAGATCCTGTATTGATTTGTGCCTTAACAGATTAGTGATTGAGTGAGGATATCCATAGTTGTCTTCTTTTATCTGATAATTGTTTTGTTTCTTCTCCTTGATTTTTGGAAGTCTATAAAATGAGAATTTTATCTGCCTAATTGCAACAGCCAACCACACAACTATTGACCATGGTGTTATCAGTGTTGACAGCAACAAGATGAACTAGGCAGTTGCACTGGAATTACATGGTGGTCTCTCAACATGGGGGACAGAATACTTCTTTAAAGACTTGATTGGTAAACATGAAAATGATCTGTGCATTAAATTATTAAATGAATAAATTCAAATAACATGACATGGCCAGTTAGTGCCTGCTTTTCTTTTTCTCACTAGCGTTGTTTCTAATGAAGCTGGCATAAAACATGTAGCTAACGCTGAACAGATCACACTGATTGCAGGATTGCATTGCGTTGACCCAGAAGTTCAATAATTTCCAATGGAACACAGCTGTTACTTGCAGCATTGTGTTGGATTGCGGTGAATTTTGCATGATGCATACGTTCAATTCTCCTAAAGTGCTAGGCTAGTTTTTTGTTGCTAACTGTTTGCGGCCACCAAAATGAATGAAAATGTTTTTGAGTAATTGTGGTGCTGGACCTGGACCAGTCTCTTATGCGTTCAAAATTGCAATGCCAAAACCAAACGGTACCAGCACTGCACAATATGTGGGCAGTGGAAAAAACGTTCAAAAGGTCAGCAAAATAGGACCTGATTATACACCAGGATGCGAGAACTTCTTAATTAAACAGGAGTAACTCATTCTTGCTTTAAGATAATACCTGTCATCCCTCTCTATTCATCTGTCTTCATATTTCTAATTTTCTCTCTTTGTGAAATTAATGCTGGGTTATAATGGTGCTGCCTACGCTTTAATCACTTCCTTGTTTGCGTACAAAATTCATCCCACCCGCCTTCTGTGGGATTGGAAGGAAGCTGGTCTATGACACTGATTGTCATCTCTTACTCATTTCTGTGTGTGTGTGTGTGTGTGTGCGTGTGTGTGTTTTAGGAGCGGAGTTCTGAGGGGCGCCCACCACTGCCCTTCTCCCAGGAGGCTAAAGGACCAACTCTGGATAACCCATCCACCAATGACGAACTGGACACACCCACTTCCAACACCTCTATGATGACCTCCACCAATGACAGCTCCATGGAGACTGACACCCCACAGCAGACGGACACAGAGGTTCAAGTCTTAATGTTTGGTCAAGTTTGGCTCCCAGCTGTGCCTCAATACAATACTATTTTATACTTCATACTAGTAATGTTTTTTGCAACATTGGCAGAAAATGCAGACTGTTAAATAAGTTCTCCTTTCCAGTATGTCTGTATGCTTGTCTTTAACCAACCCTAAATACAAACATTTAAAATAATTTACATTCTGGATGTCAAACTCTGTCCACAATCACATTTGAAACAACAAATATTATAATTAATAGTATCTTAAATTCTGTTTCATTCAGTACGCACAATATCTCTGTGCTTTATGTTTTAAGAAGGAGAGAATTATAGCTAATATTTCTCTCAGTGCTTTATGGTTGTTGCTGAGACGTATGAGCCTTTATGTGCTTTTAAATAAGACATCCATTAAAGATAACGTTCTCTTCCAGTGGGTCCAGTGGGTTATAGTGGCGACTTTCAGTTAAACTGACGGGGCTAACAGAATATATATAGATATTTTTGCCTATATTCTTTAAGGCAATGATAGCATGGATTTTAATGCAATGAGACTGTATCATCATTCATACTGAGACCATTCGAGTATGTATTTATGTGCTGCAAGAATAAAAATAAGTTTTGGACACTCCATGCGATGAAAGAGTTAAAATCAAAATCAATTTACTCAACCAGACAATTAAATTTCCTGCAATTTACTCTACTTCTGAACAGTGGCCCTACTTCAGCTTGTCTCATCAGAGTCCAATCCAAGCTCATTTTCAACATGGGGAACTCATTATTCATTGGCAGGCAAGAAGAATTCATTATTTACTGGTGGCGCACAAAGCCAGAAATGTGCTCGGAGGAGGATGATGGATCATTGCAGAGAGTCAGGAGTTAGGGTGGGCTTTACAGTTTTAATGGAGAGATAAACATTTAGATAGCAGTGACATGTTTGACCTCTCTCCAACCTACACGAGACCAAAGAGTTCCTTCTCTGGTTGATTGATGCAGCACTTGCAGCGTAGTGGGAGAGAAGGGGCTTTCTTAAAGGCGGGGCTTTAAAGAGCGATAGTGCTTTACAGAGGTTGTATTTGTGGTGCATTAATCCTCGTAGGACTCCAAGGCTGCGGACCACCAGGCAGGTGAACAGGCTGAGATACCAGAATCCTCAGAGACGCAACTTCACCTCGAGACACCCGATGCACCTGACCCCGTATTCACTCCGGTGGTTCAAGATACCCCTCCCGAGCAGCCCACTCCTACAACAAACAGCCAACTTTTTGAGTCCCTTACACCGACCACAGCTACCACCAACACCACCACCGTGCTCCCTTGGCCCAGTGAGCCCCAGCCAGTGAACACAGATGGCCTCTACACCCTGCCCGACAGCTATAGAGGCTTCGGAGGAGACCTTTGTGCAGGGTATGGAAGCCTGACCCGTGGAGCACTTCATAGCTATTGGCCCTCTAAGAACTTCCAGCCCGGGGCCCACTACACCCTACCCATCCCCAGGGACGGCTACGGTCCCACAGGCCTCGCTAGCCAGCCAGAGGATGAAGGCCTTGGGGACCGGGGAGAAGATGCCCAGGACATGAAGACTGACCACCCAGCTGCCAACTACCCGACGCTGGGGGGCGTCCAACAGTTCAGGCCAATCACCACCATGGAACTCCTCAGGGAGCCCTCGAGAACCAGGTAACAGTACCGTAGACGAGAATGAGGAGAGTGTGAGGAGAAATTGGGGAAATGTTTTTTTCAAGCCAAGATCATAAAGAGTCATAGTCAGGTCAGTCTCTGTACCCAGACAGCGTAAAAGAGCCAAGAGAACATCAATCTGTTAATTTGTTACTCATTCAATGCAATTATAATATCGTTTAGAGAATGTATTATAATATACAGCAGTTTTATTTTGAGCTCTTTGAGGTAATTATATGATGATTGCGCTAACATTGTTCTCTGTGGCAGGTTTGGGAGGGACCCCATTGATTCAAGTTCAATCTTTGATTCCCATTAATGTAGTTCTTTTGCTCAGAGAATAGGCAGTGAAGGTAAAGGAAATTCAATTTGTTCAATAGTTTCTCTGATAATGAATTTATCTTTAACAAAGGCTAATGTTTTGCTTTCCACTAGACAGCCCATTGATTTTTGGTGTTTGTAGGTTGCTGTCTGGGGGCTGGAGGCACATTCTGTCCAGAGAACCGTGGTACTCAGCGTCACCATGCTCATTCTCATTACATTGGATGTCTGTGATGCACTCATTTTGCATAGATTTAAAATGCATATTACTTAATTCATTTGGACAGTGAAAACATAAGTAATAAAACACAGCGCACATTGATAAAAAAAGACAGAAAGAAGAGACAGAATGCAAATGATTAAAAAACAATGGGCTCACTTCAAAACAAACAAAAACATCACAAAGCCAAGACACAACTGAAATGAATAACAGGAATTAACTGACAACAACAGTATATAACAACAAAACAACAGCTTATGTAAGTGTGACCAAACCCTGTGAACCTGGGATCAGAAAGTTTGATAAAAACTCTCAAATAATATGAGTAATACATCATACGCAAAATAATTCATTGTTATCCATAAATATTCAGTAATTCATAATTATATAATACACATACTAGCCCTGATGAAGTGTTAAATTGTAGTAGTGAGTGGGAGGGTGTGTGTTTGTTGTTGTGCTGCTATAGTAGTGAACACATTCTATAGCACTTTTTTAGCACTTTAAGCACTTTAAATTCATGACGACTGGGTTCTGGGCTATTTTTACTGAGGCATGCTTGAGAGTGTTTTATTGTCCTGTAAAGTTATATTGTTGTGATGTCTTGTTTAAAAAAAAAATTGGACTGCTGTATCTCCTGTCTGCACTACAAATTTACCTTCGGGTACGAATAAAGAGACCTTAACCTTAACATTCAAATAACATAGAAAACAGCATCACATCTCATTTTAACACAAAGGAACTACAGTGAAAATGATACATGTTAGACTCCATAGCTGCATAAACACCCAGTAGACATCCTCAATCCTGTCCCTGCGAGTCAGCCTGGAGAACAGGAAAGACAGACGGACAGCAGATTAGGTGCAGGAGGCATCAATCAAGGATGGCGGCCTGCCACATAATCGATAAATAAGGAGGATTCACCTGTTACTGCCTGCCAGAAGCTTTTTCCTTAGTCCACAGAAAGTGATGGCGCTGTTCACGAAGGATGCTGATAAAGTCTCTGGAGCTCCGTTTGTTAGATTCAGATATTGTATTCAACTTGCTGAATGAAGAACATTACAGGTGTAAAAGGATGCAGATGCTGAAACTGAAGATTGACGGTATTCATGACAATATTCTTGTCCTGATCCCTACACACACATACACTCCTTTCTCTGTCTCTTCAGAGGTGGCTATGAAGATGCCATCATGCCGCAGCTAGATGGGAACCTGAACTCTTTCTTCCAGGCCATGTGTCGAGCCCAGACCCTACAGTTCCCCCGCAAACGCAGCAGCATGGTGAGCCTGGACAGCATGCGCAGAGACCCGCGCTGGAGAGACCCAAACCTGCATGAGGTGATCTCTATGCTCAGCCACCCAATGGACCCAGTCAAGTCCAACGCTGCTGCCTATTTACAGCACCTGTGTTATGAGAATGATCGCATCAAGCAGGAGGTCAGGCAGCTGAAGGGGGTGCCGATACTGGTGGAACTGCTGGACCATCCGAAGGCCGAGGTCCACCGCAAGGCCTGTGGTGCCCTGCGCAACATATCCTATGGAAAAGATCACAATAACAAAGTGGCCATCAAGATCTGCGATGGGATCCCAGCCCTGGTCAGACTGCTGAGGAAGTCCAACAGCCTGGAGGTCAGAGAGTTAGTCACAGGTACTGCTGAAGTTCTGACTCTTCCCAGACCGGTTGTGTCCAATCTTGTACCACGGAGGGCCAAAGAGTCTGCAGGTTTTCATTCACTACATCAGCTGATTTCAGTGATTAGCACAGCTGCAACCAGAGAGGGAGCAACTAATTAGTGCAATCGCCTGGTGTAGTGATTGGTTGGAAGGAAAAATCTGTCGAATCTCGGCCCTCCATGGCACATGATTGGACACCACTGCCTTAGACGTACAACCCATTACAACCCTTTCACAAACTAACTCCAAAACTTTCACATTATTTTCCACGCAGGGACTCTGTGGAACCTCTCTTCACACGAGCCTCTGAAGATGGCAGTCATCAATCACGGGCTTCAAACGCTAACCGATGAAGTCATCATACCGCACTCAGGCTGGAGGAGGGAATCCGAGCGCGCTCGACTCCAGAGTGCTGAATGGACCACGGTCTTTAAGAACACCTCTGGATGTCTGAGGTACCTTTTGGTTGCTGCACTGTCCAGGAACAAATGACAATAGCTATTAAAGGCTGACTTGTTCAAAGACTGTAATACGTTAATGATGTATTCTCTAGTTCTCTCAGCTTGCTAACAGAGCTGTTTCTGCAGGAATGTCAGCTCAGATGGGGCAGAGGCTCGACAGAGGTTGAGGGAGTGTGAGGGGCTGGTGGATGCACTCCTTCATGCCCTTCAGTCAGCTGTTGTCAACAAGGAAACTGACAATAAGGTCACTGAAGCCATCAAACTTAGAAGATTAACCCAAGAAAAAATCAACCCAAGATCATTTTAAGAATATTATTTCTGGCCATTTTGATATCTATTATGAATTAAAGTGAGATTGAGATTCCGCCTGAGTTGACACCCAAAATTAATCAGATCCCTTTCCTTTTAGGGATCTGCTTATCACATATTTATAGAGCTGCAATAAAAACACTCTTAATCTATAGGGATCACATGGCACAAATGCCAGATTGACGAGAGATATGGAGATTGTGGTTGCATTCAGCATTGTGATTATTACAGATTTAGCTCTTCTAGGGCACCATAGATGCTTTAGGTGTCTTGCCTGTTCAGTCATAGAATACTGGAGGTGTGAACAGATATGTTGCCTTGTGTGCTATGCTTGCGCTTGCTCAGTTGCATGTCTGAAGTTGCTTTGCCAAGTCTGTATCTTCACTGCGGTTGACCGTATTTTTAGGTAGGCGAACTTTTAACTTCTCCCCCAAAAATCGTACATTTTAATTGGTTAGTTAGTTGTTAGAAATACTTTACTGCAACATTTAGTCTATATGCTATTTGGGTTGATTTTTTCTTTTAAGTTACTATCAAGTCATTTCTTATGCTGAAAGTCTATTATAGTTTCTCCTTTTTTAATTCCTTTGATATTGACGCTTGTTTCTCATGCTTCACTGACTTCACATCAATTTGGAGTTAATAGCCTGTCTAACACAATACAGTCTACAAAAAGTAGATCATTGCCAAAGTGTAGATTAAGAACGATTCTCCAGGATCTCCAAGGACATGTTAGGTCCATTTTGTCACATCAAGATATTTCCAGTACATTTACAATTAAGTTTGATAGCAGAATTTTCTTTTTAATCTCAAACATTCATGGTAAACATCCAAATGGTTTTGCATGGCTTAATTCTAGACTCACCATCTTGCACCAACGTTCAACAACATTCATACACAGAGAAATCCATCATAGAAGAGGAAGAGATACCAATTTCTTCATCGACAGTAGCCTCAATAGACCACAATGCAATGCAGTCACAGCTTGCATCTTTGTAAATCTGTCCTTGGTAGCCTGTGAAATACAACGCCCTCTTTGACGTCTTTTTTTGTAATTTGAACAACCGGGCACGGCACACCCCACGGCATTGTTCTCTTTTCATTCTCTTTTTTTTTCTTGACTGCAAAAACTGCATTGCACTATCGCTATTTCTCTCTCCACCTACACATATACAGAGAACCTCCTTCTCTGGGGGGATGCTAATAGTCATTCTGGGAAGCATAGAAAAATCACTGACTGAAGTAGAAGTAAACAAAAAAAGCTGAGGGAAAGTGGGTACACTGGAAAAGTAAATTACAACACTTCATCACAAATTAACTCCTGGGATGCAGTGAACATCGCAAACTTATATCTGACAGTGTAGAAGTATCCTTTTAAGTTTCATCTGAAAAGATTGCCAGAAAGGCAATTAGTGAATTAGGGTGTAGAGTGTAAATGTCTGTATTATGTTCCTCTATAAACTGCTGTGTAGTATCTTTGATTGAAATGTTCAATCAAACAAATTAAATCTTATTTTCCTCCTTTTAGTCAGTAGAGAACTGTGTCTGCATCCTTCGAAACCTGTCCTATCATGTTCACAAAGAAGTACCAGGGGCAGAGAGATTTCAAGAGCCCAATGCCAATCATTTGTCTCGGCCAGTAGGGCACCAGAAGAAGAAGAATGAGGCTGACTGTTTTGGAGGGAAAAGAGCCAAAGGTTGGTAGGTCATGATAAGTGATAACACCAAAATAAGCATTAGTTGTTGCATTATTCCAGCATGATAACTTGGATTGAAAGCAATGATTGTTTTTTTTTGGATTGTTTTCAGATGTTCGTTATCTCTGCCATTTGTAAAGCCACTATCATTCCATCATATAATTTCACAGGTATATTCATATGCCCCCCTGGCTAATCAAAACCCAATTTGGGAACCTCTATCTTGAGCTTTTCAGATTTTATTAATCCCTGTCATAATAGAGCTGAAACGTCTGGTTCTGGAAGTAAAAATACAGTTCATAATCACCTTCGGGAATGTGATTATCAGCCACCGTACAAGTTAGACTTACCATGAGCTATAATATTGTGAAACGATGGCATATGCTCCTGTAGAAGCCATAAGTTAATTTGATTTCCCTTTTATGATTTTTGATGTCTTGCCAATGCATGTCTGTATATTTCATAAACCTGAACATGCGGGAGCTGATCTATAGGAGGAGGCATTACTACTATAGGCTGACAGATTTCATCTGGGGTGCCAGGTCCAAATCTGGCAGGCCATCTTCTTAATTAAATTGCATCAGTTGTCTGGTATAAAAGTAGTGAAGGTTTGAACCTTAACAGTTCTGCTAGTGATGAGTAACCTGTATGCTGTTTGAATTACTGCAGGCATAATTACAAAGCTGCAGCAGTTGTCAAGGATTTGTGCTGGAAGGAACAACTTGATAGGGAGTCTGAAGAATTAATGGGGATCCGTTGAATTTCTTGCCTTTTGATCACTGCTAACGTTTCACGTAATTACATAAAATAGAAGTGTCTGCCCAAGCCTAACCATAGCTGTAGATATGCAAGAGCCATGCTTATATGCCATGCACATCAATGTGGCTCTGTGTTTTCAGATTCTCTCTTTAATGAAATCTTTGACATTGTTCTTTCTTCTGTTTTCCCATTCAACACTATTCGTCAGAGGAGTGGTTCAATCAAGGTCAGTCCACTTGTTACTCCTGAATATTTCATAGCAACAACTAATAATATTGTGCTTTTGACATTGCATTGAATCTGTTGACATATCCATGTACAGTTCTGGCCCAAAGTATTGGCACCCTTGCATTTTATGCAGATAATATACAATATCTTCTGAAATAATTGGAAATGTAAACTTTCGGTTTATCTATTGATTTACAACTGAACATGATCAAACAATAAGAATACAAATTAAAGAAAATATCTTTTATGGTTTCAAAATATTTGTATTCTTATTATTTGATCATGTGCTGTTAAATAAAACAGTTGAACATGTGAAGACTGAAAGCTGTTTCAATTTCCAATTATTGCAGAAGATATACATTATACATTACATTATCTGCATAAAATGCAAGGAGGCCAATAATCATTGCCAGAACTGTATGTCACTATGTCACTATTATAATTGCGTGTGTGTGTGTGCGTGCGTGTGTGTGTGTGTGTGCGTGTGTGCGTGCGTGCGTGCGTGTGTGCGTGCATGCGTGTGTGTGTGTGTGTGTGTGTGTTTGTGTGTGTTTGTGTGTGTTTGTGTGCATGTGCATCTGTGCCATATACAGGTTGGAAAAATGGATTTATGGACAGGAAATACGGTACATTGGATTTACCAAAACGTACAGAGCCAATGAAAGGTATATAATAACTGTAAATGTTAATTTCACATAATACTGAATTTTCTATTTCTTGCACTGTGCCTTCAGTTATGTATTCTGTGTTGCAAAGGGCCTATTCAGTTCTGCTTGACAACATTGAGAAAGGGAACCTGTTGTGACTAATAGATACCAGCTAGATGAGTTCTTAAGTGGTTCCATTATATATCATCATTATAAAGCTATAATCCGGCAACGCTATCTAATCAATACCTGTCATCTGTGTAATGTTTTTTTTCCTTTTCCTGCATGATGTTGACAAGGCCTGAAAGAAAAAAACATTCAAACACAAAGCAGCGGTACCTTTTGAGGAGAGCTGCATGGCTGAAAGAAAATGACCCACAATGTGAAAGAATGATAACATCTAGAGCAGCTACACTGATAATATGAACTAGCACTGTAATTTGTGCAAGATATGATCCATCTACATATGTAAGGTACATTTACTTATCTGTAAATATTGTGGACATTATCCAAGTCAAGGATGGAGCTTAATGACTGTCTAGCTATTGAAGCACATGTACAATATGTGGAAAATGTGGCCAAAAAGTCACAAAGGTACTGCAGGACTGCTACTGCACTGTCTATGTGAGTCTGGCTGCTGAGATCAGAGATCAGAGCTAAGCACACACCTCCCATGCTTCTGCCACAGAACGCATTCAGAATGACAAGTATGTTACGTTCCCGGGTCAGGATTATATTGCATGTGAGCAGTCCAGCAGCCTCCTCTGGCTCGGTTTACACAGTGAAACCTGGAACAGTATTCTTGAGTAGTACTTCCTCTTTACAGCTGCAGGTATAAACTCAGTAGAGGGTAATTAAGTCATGCAATATATATTATTCCCTGTTTCACCAGTGTCGCACAGTAGACATTATCCATTGATACACTGAGCAGCAGTAGTGGAAGAGTAAAAATACTCTGTTACAAGTAAAAGTCCTGCATTCAAAATCGTACTTAAGTAAAAGTACGAAAGTATTAGCATCAAAATATACTTAAAGTACCAAAAGTAAAAGTACTCATTAGGCAGAATGGCCCATTTCAGAATAATATATATTATATTATTGGATTATAATTATTGATGTTCATCACTTTAATGTTGCAGTTGGTAAATGTGGAGCTCATTTTAATTTATTTACGTATATACAGTATATATTATATATTTACATACTGCTGGTAGCTTGTGAATTCTTGCCTTATTAATATAATAATATA
>CABFOP010088994.1:0-11192 GCA_900683385.1 Anoplogaster cornuta | reverse complement strand
ATTTCGTCGGGCACTCCGTTGATCTTTTGGGGGGGGGGACTGCAAAAAATGCATCTCTGGTGTAAATGTAGTGGTGTAAGGGTCAAACTGAGGTCACCCTCTCCAGTGCATATTTGGTGTTGGAAAGGGCCCAATCACTCGTTTCACTGAACCCCCTGACAAATAGCTCTGTGCACATAATAAAGATTTTACACGTGCAAATGTCTATTTTTTCCTCCCTTTCTCTGTTTTTTGACTTCTATTAATGTTTTATATCAGAGCTGCTCAAGCACAGAGTTCAGTGAGAGCTTTACACTGGCTGGATTTTACTACTGCCATCAGATGATCTATTGTAGTGATTTGAAATCGGTACTACGATGCTACCGGGATATGCTCTTGGCGGCCGCTTGCACAGTAAAAATAAACATGAAAGAGATTTGAGTCTGTCTTTTCAGGCCCATAAAAATACCTCTCTGTGTTGGACTTCCTGTCCAGACTCTCAGACTTGCTATTACAGCAGCTTCCATCAGTCAGCATGGTGCCAAGAAAGAGAACTGAGGTTGGTTACACAAAGGTGCAGTGGAGCACATGGAGGCGCACTGACCAGCGTCATTTAATTTGGAAGTTTGATGTCCATTTTAGTTATTTTTTCAGATGGTGTTTGACAGTTTTAGTTTATTTTGATTGGAAATATTTTAAGTTGTATTAATACTGACAGAAAGATGTCTTTGGATGAGCATAGTAGGTATCAATGTATTAGTCAACCTGGTCCCCCTCAATACCAGACTATTATTTACAGCATGATGATGGCCATGGGACTAAAACTGAAAAGAGTTCAGGAAATTGCAGTTTCATCTTCTGGGGTGTTTTTTTTTTTTTCTGTTTGGTTTTTAATATTTTTACAGCACAGTGTAGCTCACCGCACAGGAAGTGGCGGTTTCCTAACTTGAAGCATATTTCCTCACAGTGTGAAAATGTGTCAGACAAGGCTGTGTACTTGATTACTGTATAAGTTTGCATACCACTCTTTATGGCCAGATCCATCAGGGCACCCAAGCGCCACCATTCATGTTGGTTCATTAACCCCTCTTCCATGGTCTTGGATTTTCAGCTTGTTTCTGTCTGTATTAAATTTGAAGTACATTGATCATCATATAGTTGATCTCTTATTGTGATCCACTGTTATTGTTTTTACTCACATGAAGTATAGTTTTGAATCTCAGAAGTTTTTTCATAAAGCTGACTCAGAGATTGCGGAGCATTTTTTTTTTTTTTTACAGAACTGAGTAATTCCTGCTCTGTCATTTTAGTAATCAGTACACACAGCAGGCATGGTCCATACAATAGCATTGAGTTCTCCTAAAGTTCATCAGTGAGGTAAGATAATTGGTTTTGCCAAATCTTGACTGCTTGAATCTAATTGTGAAATACGGTAGCTGAGATGTGTGGCTTCATTGATGGAAACGACGTTGCAGCCCACCTATTTATGTTTACCTGAAATATAAACGGCATTTCATTCAATTTGATTTATCTTCACCATAAACAAGTGCAATGCTTTATCAAGTTTTATCTCCTTGCTGATTGATACAAATTGAAGTTGTGCATTTCTGAAAAACATTTCTGGTCATATCTGACTCATCCAATGTCAGATACTGCTGGTTGACACTGTGAACACTTCCTGTTTCTTATATCAGCTTGTCGGCGCACAGAGGATGTTCTCTCCGTGTCACTGAAATGAATTCAACTTGTATTCTCTCATCCAACCTGCTCCTCCATCAGTAAGGTAAGAAAGCGAGATGTGTGTTTGAGAGTAGATCTTGTAAAAGCTTCAATCTGAATGGATGCTTCAGCTTTTGGGATTTTTCCTGCTATTGGGGTGTTTGGATAAAAGTATTTAAGTTTTCAAAATGTTCTATAAAATGTAATGTAATTGTGTATGTTTTAACAAGGGAAAGTGCTTCATCTATGCCGTTAAATTCCTACCTTAAATCTCTGTAACTTGGGCTACATTTACACATGGCTGTCTCTTTTGAATCCTGTGTTGCAGTTTGTGTTTGTCAAAACAGGCAAACAAAATAATTCCACATGATTTATCTCAGTATAGACTGCTATGAAAAACACACATTTATCCTACAAATGATTAATAGTAGTAGTTTGTGTCTAGTTTGTGCAAGTGGTGGGTGTGGTTGACGAAACATGACTGTTTCATCATAAGATGCTGCTGACATTGTCACTAACAGTCACACGGCTCAGTCATTTCTCCCCATGTGAATGTCTTTTCACCATAACATATAATGTGAATCGTTAAAAAGTATATTATGTTTGTAACCACCCCAATATATGTGAACAGATTCCCACTTATTCTCGTGCTGCTGCCATTATCAACAGCAGTAAATCTTTGATATAATTCTCTCATTTCAGATCTTTGATTCAACCATGATGTTGGACATTAAGAAGTATCCCGCTCTGCTGTGGGGCGTATCTCTTTTGTTCTCTGTGGAGTCTATGGAAGTTACCGTCCCAGAGGTCAGCAGCCCTATCTCGACTCCTCAACTCATGATGACCGCTGAAACAGACACCGATCTGACCTCACTTAATCCTGAAACAGAATCTGAATCCACGTTCACCCCCAACAACAAAGCCACTGTGACCCAGATCCCACCCAGCAGGACCCAAAGCTACAGTCTGGACTCAAGGGGCAGCACTGCTGGTGTGGTTGTCAAGAACACCTCTATAACCAGTTCTGGCCAACAACGGGATCTTATTGCCACAGTCCCTTCAGCATCGACGACTGTCCCAGGTGCGGCTCAGCCTTCCCACACTGCTAATATCTCAGGAACAGAAAAACCCACAGATGGTCCATTAAGTCCACAGTCAGTCATGACTTCCGCTGACCTGTCCACTGCAGCCTCAGCAGTAGGGCCAGAAACCGCAAAGCCTGACATCACATCTACCGGCAGCACCAGAGTATCTATTACAACATCTGGGTCATCATCCATTACTACTAGCTCTACCTCCGGGCCTGAGTCGGATCCCAGCAGCACTCCTCGTCCTAGCAGCATAGCCAAGACGTCCACCACCAACTCTGACTTTCTTTCTACACCTCAGGCCATTTCTCCCACTGGACCAGTCTCCTCCTCGAAGGTCCCTTATACAGGGCCGAGCTCGACCACTGAATCCCCCCCTACCAGTGAGGCCATCTCAACCCGCTCTGGCATCTCCACCTCTGCGATCTCCACCAGTCCTTCTGCGGGAGTCCTGATCCCTCGAGTTCCCAGTCCATCACCCTCAGCGACTACAGCAGTAATTCGTACAGAGAGTTCATCTGGGGCAGAAGTCCAACCCTGTCCCACAACCCGTTGTGTCGGTGTGGTAAACCAGTGCCTTATTGCCATCGCCTCACTGGCTGGGATTTCCACCATCTTCATTGTTACAACCATTGTTCTCTGCACCAAACTATCGACCAGGAAGCACCGCAATCGGCAATCTCAGCAAGGGACTGAGATGGTGTGTATTTCTGCCCTGCCACCTGAAAGGAATTGTATCTATGGAAGACACTATAATCCAAAGAGTAATGGAGCCCTACTGCCCTTCATTGACAGTGATGAGGATGGAGGGGATAACCTCACTCTCACCAGTTTCCTTCCAGAAAACGACCATGTCATTTAGATATAGTATTGCGCTGATCTTGCCATCCACCATAAAACATGGTAGCTAGCAGATTTTAAAAAATGTAAATCAAAAAATCGATATTATTTTTATATTATTTGTATTATTATATATCCTTTCATGATCCCTCAGACTGGACGTTGATAGGATGTCTGTGAATATGGAAACTGTTGCTCATGCTTCCTCTTTGGTGTTGGTGGTTTGGCTTTGTTGCACACCCTCCTGAGGAGGAAGTGGCACAGAAACCACAAACACAGAAAACCAGCCATACTGTCCGTTACTTTTTCATGTTTATTTACCATTAAAAGTATCTTACATTTGGTGTCAGGTCATCAAACGCATGTGTTACAGTAAAATCCTTTCGCATATTTTCAATTGCCCTCCTCAGAGGATAGATGACTGTGATTTTAACTCAGGATTAGAAGAGTGACAAATTATTTTTTTGGAAAACAGCTGAACCCTGATGGTATTTCACTTAGCAGCGGGAGACAGGAAGACATGTTTTCTCAAGGGTTTGCTGTTCTTTTTCAGTTTATGAGTACCATTCTTGTACATAGCCATGAAGCTTTATAGTATGAATGCAATATTTTGCTGATTAGTAAAGTTTCTGCAACTTTGAATGTATGTATCCTCATGCAGTTTCTGTATTGTATTTATTTATTTCTATCTAAATGTGTATTTAAGTTTTTTTTTGCCTTTCTCTGTACTTTCAAACCAAAAACTTCACCTTGAAATAAAATAGTACATGTGCTAAGTACATGTGGGTAATTCAACCAACTTTATGATCAATGTCAACATGTAAGATGTCTATTGAGAAATGTCAAATCTTAGAAGACAAGTTTCTTTGAGCAAATTCATTTAAATTCTATTCTATTTTAATGTGTTGTGGTGTGTTTAAGGTGCATTTGTTGACATGTTTTGGAGCGGAGCGAGACCCAGATGATCTGAGGTTGTTCTGTATCTTTGCATTGCTGTAAGTAGTCATAATAAAACCAGTACTCCATGGGCCCCAGTCCTCCAGCCTGGTCCCTCGGATGCTGACTTTAACCCAGGACTCAATTTAATATCCACTTCCCTTCATGTGAAAAGGAAACAGAGCCCTGAAGCTCAGGTTTCAGAAATCCCACATGCCTCTCTGCCCCTGAATCCAACCTGGTCCTGTTGATATCAATCAAAACAGTGAAACAGACACATACATCATAAAAACAGATTAGGGATGTGACGTGCACTTTATGAGTGTGTCCTTACTTATAAGGGCCACGGAGCGATGAGGTTCAGATTTATTTTTACCTTCAGTGATGTGCGGATGAAACAGACTTCTGTGAATGTCAACAGAGCGAAGACAAATGTAAACCTGGAGTATGCGTGACCTCATCTCACGGCCTCGATGACCATATAAAGTTCGACTTGTCTTGATTAATCGCAAACACGGTAGACTCGACCGACACGTTTACACACGCACACAGACGCAGACTTCACGTGTAGACATAAACTTCCTGATTCCCACTCTCTCTTCCTAAAGTGGTCACACACTGCGCCTGTTTTTCATGCCTCCTTGACAAGAACACCCTCCACATTGTTTCTAACGGTCTTCAGCACGTGCCCTTCTCCATCCCCCTTCTCTGGGTTATTGCGGGTGCCGTGTCCACACAGGAAACATTAACTCCTTCCTGTGTTAGCTAGTCAGTTTGACTCTTTATTAACGCTGCAGGTCTGCTGTAAGTCATCAGTGTCAGAGGCTGAGAGCTACAAGGTCGGGCCAGATTGTCACCCAGAGGCTCCACATCCCATGACATCCACCCTGCAGAAATGTGTTACATGTGAACGTGTGATGATCCACAGCATGATTCACTGTGTGTAAGAGAAAGTGTGCACAGGACTATTGTACAAAGTGCCATAATGTGTCTAAGGGCCACATAGACTTATAGGCCCATTTTGGTTCTCTAGTGATAAAAAGCTGGAAAAAAGTAATAAAATGTGTATACTTCTCTCCTAGTATTAATTAGCAAGTATTGTTTTACTCTGCCTGTCTGGGTATTGTGCTGCAGACGAGTCCCCTGCCCCCACAGCACTTTATAAACTCCTACCTAACAAGAACAATCTGTGCGACGGCCAGACCCCATCCACTCTCTGGTGAAACGAAACGCCAGAGGGGGAGGAGAACACCGGAGAGGGAGAAGGAGGGATTTGTCCTCATGGCTAACAACTTCATTTTGCACCATCCAGAGAAACCTCCAGTCTGAAATCTGAAACTGTGGCAGTTGCGCGGCTCCTCGTCTTCCTTGCTGTGGCCCCCTCTCGGTTCGTTTTGTCAGACTTTTCACTCCAACTGTATCAGATACAACTCCATAGGATACTTTTCCTCTGTGTCTCGCAACTGTAATTGATGGTGAGTCAAATATTTTGACATTTCAAACAGCTTTTCTTTTACTTTACTGTCAATTCGATGTTATACTCTCAAGCATAACACATTCCCTTTGCTGGATATCACGTTGTCTCACATGACAACAGTGAGCAGCCAGGCTGATGTGACAGCATCATGATGCCTTCAGACCAGCATCTAGCCTCAGGAAGTAAGAACAGTTCAGTTAAAAGTTGATTACAATGTTTTCTGTCAATTCTAGGCCTTAAAGCTCAAGACATAATCTAGGTCATGGTTCTAGTTTCCCTTTTCTCTTTCAATGTGGGAAATTACAGTAATGTTTCTCAGTACAATTTAGGCTGCCAGGAGGCTTTTGTTCAATACAAAAGACAATGAACCAGCAGCCGCTGAGTAAAGGGTAAATCGCTGATGGTGGCAGTTCATTGCACATGTGGGGTGTGTTTGTGTGTATGACTGCCTTATGTGTCTGATTGCACAGGCATGTTTAATGGTGTGTGTATAGTCTAGGGGGAGTGGGTGATAAATTAGAAATAAAACTCCCTGGTGACTGCTGTGCAGAAGTCCATGTGGCCCAGCTTGCACACAGATGGAGTGGAGTAAGGATGGAAGTGTGTGAGCTGTGGTGGTTTACACACCAACCAAGCAGAGCGCTGAGAGTGACCCTAATGACTAACTACACTATATGGCCAAAAGTCAGCGGCCACCTGACCATCACACCTATATGAGTTTGCTGGACATCCCATTCTAAAACCATGAGCATTATTATGGAGTTGGACCCTCTTTGCAGCTATAACAGCCGCCACTCTTCTGGGAAGGCTTTCCACAAGTTTTTGGAGTGTCTGTGGGAATTTGTGTCCATTCAGCCAAAAGAGCATTTGTGAGGTCAGTCAGTGATGTTGGACCAGAAGGTCTGGCTCGCAATCACCGTTCTAATTCCTCCCAACGGTGTTCAGTGGAGTTGAGGTCAGGACTCTGTGAGGCCAATCGAGTTCCTCCACACCAAACTGGTCTAACCATGTCTTTATGGACCTCACTTTGTGCACAGGGGCAGAGTCATACTGGAACAGCAAAGGGTCTTCCCCAAACTGTTTTATTATATATTTATTATATATAACTGACTTAAAGTCACTGAGCTCTTCTAAATTCTAAATATTTGTCTATGGAGATTTCATGGCTATGTGCAGGATTGTATACACCTGTTAGCAATGGGTGTGGCTGAAACACCTGAACTCAATAATTAGTATTAGTATTAGGTGTCCACTGACTTTTGGCCATATAGTGTATTACAAAAGTAGAGCAGTGTATAACTTTATACTGTCTTCTATGTTTTGAAGCATCATTTGTCTTCTCTTTGTCTCTGCATCTGTACAGCATTTGTGTTCAGTAGACTGCTTTCATTTAAATATAGGAAAAGGGCTGAGTCATCCAGCAGCAGTTAGAATGACACCAATCTATTTAACATCAGGGTTAAATAGTTAGGGGTCAAGTTAGGGGACCAACAAGATTACTGTTTCAGTATAATTAAGGTCATTTATATGTGAGAAAATGTCTGCAGTCTTTCATAATGGGACATACAAAACCTAAAAAACGGATCAACACACAAATTAAGTTTGCATGCAGAAAACTGTTTTTACAAAGTGTTTACAAATGGATCAAGTATGAGGTCATATTTGATCCTTCATCACCACTCCCATCACTGACAATTCAGTAATGAAGCGCTCTGTTATTTGCAGATCCTGTACAGAATGCTGCTCCTGATGGCACATCATCTGATTGGTCTGTCTGTGGTATTTTGCTCAGGCAGCAGTTTTGCCACAGCCTTACCTTTCCAAGATTCACCGGAGGGAAGTGCAGATGAGGAGGACGCTACTAACTTGGTCCCCACACCTTCTACACAGGCCACCGGTGGCCTTTCCTCTGAGTACCAAACCACACCTGGTGGCCACACCCATGTGGATACAGTCTTCCTGGATCAGGTTGTGAACTTTCTGCAGGAGAACTTGCTCTCCATCCTTGTTGGAGCCACCCTCCTCCTCACTATTGTTATTATCATCTGCGGTGCCGTCTGCATGAGTCGCAGGCGGAAAGTCAACGCCTACTACCCTTCCTCCTTCCCCTCAAAAATGTATGTGGACCAGAAGGACAAGACTGGAGGTACTAAGCCTTTTAATGAAGTGCCAGAGAAACCCTTTCACAGGCAGGAAAGTGAACCACTGGACTCTCGTAAGCAGCTCCAGGCAGACATCATGAGGGCCGCCAAGAGCCTTCGGACACCAAACAAATCTCTTGATGAGGGAGAGGGAAAGGACCCCAGTCAAAGAATAGCAGTTCATAGTCCTAAGGAGAGCCCTAAAGCAGGCGGTAGTATTCTAGACAAGGAGCTGTCAAATCTCTTCGAGCAGAAGGAGCAGCGTGAGCTCGCTGACAACGAAGTAGCTGCAGCAAGCAGCGAGCCAGAGCTGCCTCTGGTGGCTCCAGAGCCGGCATGCCGAGAGGACGAGTCAGAGCCTCCATCTGGTCCAGGTGGCTCCCCGGCCCAGCAGGACCACCGGCCCTCATCACAGCACAGTCACAGTGACTCACTCCAGTTGATCACAGGAGAGAAAACGGCCTTCTAAACTATTCTGAGTGCGAATGGGTTTTTTGTGCGAGTGGCAATCTTTCAAGTAAACCTTTTTTGAAGCTTTGTACAATTTCCCAAGAGTGATAGAAAAACAATGCTACATTCCAACTGGATCTTGTATATTTTTGTGAGGTTATCTTTGTATGCAGGATGTTTTAATGCAATGTCGGAATAAAAGCTCATACATGTGACAATCTGTTAAGTATTAGACAAACCGTGTTGCTTTGCTCGGGGTATATCAAGACGAGGTGAGACCACTTTGTGTATGCCTCTCATATGAGTAACATCTTCAGCATCTGGCACAGAGTATTTTCCGTTCTATTGGATGTTTTTTCAGTTGTTTGAATACCTCTGAAATAGTTTGTTTGGCCAGTGAAATGTTTACAGTCCAACTCCCTAAACTTTCCTGCCGAGGGACAACTGCTGCAGTCTCCATTGAGTGGTGTAACAGTACAGTGTATTGTGCAGCTTTGTGTAACACATCAATCTTTGACAAAGTTTTACAGATCAATACTGATAATGAATATGGACAAATAGGTAAACTGTGTATAAGTGGTCAATATGTGAATAAACAGAGCAAAGTTCAATAAATGTGCCTGTTATAGCAAAATCATTATCAAAGATTTGGTTTTGATACAAATAAGAACTTTGTTGAATTAGTGAGATCTAGTGAGATCTAGTGAAATGTGCAGCTGTTCAAAGTCAGAATATTGCACTCTTGGGGGAAAAGTTCAAGAAGAAACAAAATATTATTCACACTAGTTTTATTGCAGACATACAAGGAAGCATTTCTAAAATTCTACAGCACTCAACCCAATGGACCCTTTCGTCGTTTCAAGTCGCTTCTGCATTGCATGTCAAATTTGCATTGCTCGAGGTGTGGATCGATACTGAGACAGCCTTAGATTTGATCAACAACCTTACAACCTGCACTTGATCTTCAAAATACGGCTCCACTTTGTACCAATCACACAACCAGTGCTTTTCAATGTGCGTTTAAGTGACAGCATTAAGAAATAGGGTTGGAGAACCACAGACTACTACAGAGGCCTGGTGTAACACTGTGCGATAGATATATAAGGTTGAGGGTGTCCTCAACACATTAAAGGTGCTTCGTTAATATTAAGGAAAGTGAGGTGGTGAGCCAGGACTACTCCTAGTTTCCCCTTGGCAGCCGAAAGCAGAACAAGGATGTCCAGCACTGGATGAGAATGCTCTTTAATTGCTGGCTTTTGTCGCCACCTGCTGGTCATCTTGTTGTTTGTGGCGATAGTCAGCCAGGGCAGCCTTGATAGCATCCTCTGCAAGCACTGGGAGAAGAATTAGAAATGCAATAAATGTGTGGAATAGGTTAGTACACCTTTAGAATACAATAAAATCCATACAATACAATAGATACTGTACCCATATATGCATATTATAACAAGAGGTTTTTCATTATCATAAATATTCACTGAAAAACGTACTGGAGCAGTGAAGTTTAACTGGTGGAAGAGAGAGCTCTTTGGCAATGTCAGTGTTCCTTATCTTCAAGGCTTCATCGACCTGAACAGAAAAGCACATTGGGTCGACAAAATAACCAAAAATTAACCACAAAATAAATTCTGTTTAAATTCAGTTATAAAATGTAACAAAAGGCAGCAGGGTTGTAAAATGGTTGCTCAATCAACACACAATGAATATAAAAGCTATACATAATAGACTATAACAGAAAGAGGTGTGAATGTTCACTCACGGTTTTGCCCTTTACCCACTCGGTGGCGAGGGAGCTCGAGGCGATGGCAGAGCCACAGCCAAATGTCTTGAACTTGGCATTCACAATCTTCCCCACGTCATTCACCTCAATCTGTCAGATTAATATGTTTACTTAACATAAATGTCTAGGGGGGAAAGTGTACATTTAGACCACTTCATTTTACATAGCTGATTGTCGTCCAATTTCAAAACAATAAAAAATAAAAATACCATTCTGTGTTTGACCAAATTAACTGTTATTGCTCCTGTTATTGTTTCCAAGGAAAATTTCAGACACTGCATTTTTCCTGAAAAAAACAAAATGCTGTATAACATTACTAAATCAACAGCTGAACTGTGATGCTGAACTACTCAGCAGCATTTACTAAGACTCCTCTAAGAGCATAACCTAGAGCGCCAAGTCAATTACATCAGGGCACTCTTCGTCATAATTCTTCTGTGCGACAATATAAAAAAAATAAATTAAAAAAAAATCCAAAATACAGTTGTAGTGATAAACATACCTGAAGCTTCATTACATCTCCACATGCCGGTGCACCCACTAATCCTGTCCCAACATTCTTGGAGTTTTTGTCCAGTACGCCAACATTTCTTGGGTTCTCATAATGATCCAACACCTTGAGATAGTATAGGAGGAAATATTACATTTAATGAATTATAGCGCTTCAATTTCATGCCCCTGTTGGCATAAAAAAAAGGGGATTTTGTGAGTTTTCATCATAGTAGGGGAAACTGAAGCAAAGAGAATAGGACAGGGTTTCATTGTTTACAATAGCTGATTCA
>CABFOP010088973.1:0-14572 GCA_900683385.1 Anoplogaster cornuta | reverse complement strand
CACACACACACACACACGCACACACACACACACACACACACACACACACACACTGCTCCCCTCCTGTGTATTGCTGTATCAGGCGGCCAGGCGGGGAGTCAGGGAGCAGTAACAGGGCTATTAGGACTCCCAGGGACCCTATCGATCTCCTCATTGATCCCCTCCTGCCTCGACCAGTCCAGACAACTATAAGGGTTTATGCAGCGGCTACAGGAAAGAGCGGCGTGTCAACTACAGGCGAGACCACATGTAACACCGGAGAAGAGGCAGCAAGGGAGTCAGAGAGACAGACATGTATAGAGAAAGAGAGAATACGAGTGAGAGAGAAGGAGAGAGGGAGTTTTGAAACTTACTGCTTCCTCCCCTTCCATCTCCCCCCCCCCTTTCCTCCTTCCTTCCTTCCTTTCCTTGCTTACCTTGCTGCCCTCTTTCCCATGTTTTCACTACTTTTCTTTTCTGTGCGATGAGGAAGTTTTAAGAGCTTCTTTTTTTGGGGGGTACTTCTTGAAGCAACATACACAGCTCATAGCCAACTCTGTGAGCCGTAATGGTTTATGCAAGGTGATGGAATGAAACCACGGCTAGAGAACCAGAAGTGAATGGTTGTATAAAGACGTTATCCGATGCCTGCAACTCTACAGATTTATAATCTGTGACAAAATGGGGGAAAATCTGAACCACAATTCCCAGTGTGGTTGAGCTTGGTTATCGAAACCAGGCAGCCTGGAATCAGCCCTCCTCCCAACTGGTTCATATTAAAGTTACATATGTGAGACGGGTTTCACTGCACACTACGAACTATGCACCTAAAAAGTCGATGCTTGTGTTTTTGTTGAGGGGATTCTGTACAGCATACTATCTCTATCTTCATTTTAAATCTTCCTACATTGCATACTGTTTACCAACAGATCTGCAGGCCTCTCCTCACTAACCGACGACCAAAACAATAATCCAACGTCGCCCCCACTGGACCACTCATGGTACTACTACTACAGCATGTGACTAAGCACACATAATGCGTATATTGCATCCGAGACTGTCCATGCACGTATGACACGATCATCTCTCTCTCGCAAAGTTCACGTCAATATCCGCCGCTCTGTTCTGTTTCCGACGGTGTAACGAGTAACGTGGAGTATTGCTGAGTGTGCAAGTCTGACCCCTGATGTGTATTAATGACAGAGGGGACGGCAGGTCCTCATCAGGACCTCATCAGAGTCCAGCTGATTAATAGCCAGTCATTCACTCCTTCCCTCACCAGTAATGGCTCTCTGTCTCACTCTGTCTATAATTATCATTCAATAATGAGGTCTACAGGAACCCAGTGTGCGTGCGTGTGTGTGTGCATGTGTGTGTGTGTGTGTGTGTGTGTGTGTGCGTGTGTGTGTGTGTGTGGTGTGTAAGAGACAGTGTTTAATTGTTTGGGTTCACTGAACGGGCCTGCTGGGCTGCATGCAAAGTTCTCGTCCTCAGCCGCCACCCTTTACTTTATTCCGATGCTTGTTGAGAAGTTGGTATAGTTTGTCAATTCAAGTGATGCACACTTTGCTTTTATTGTAAACCAATCCAACATCTAAGCCCTAATCTTTGCGGCTACTGTGTGGAGCAGCCGCTAAGCCCTTGAAACAGAGATATTGGAGATAACAAGTAAACTAATCTATTGGTGATAGGGACCCTCATAACCAGACTCCATAACAACCCACCCATAACAAATCAACATTCAGTCAAGTAAGTTTGCAAGTTTGGATTGTTTGAGAACCAAAGGCGTTACAACAAACACTCTTAGACGTTATACAAATAATACATAATACATAAATAATAATAAATAACCCTCCAGACGAAAGGAGAAAAACACAGATGAATTCTCATGGATCTGATTTAAAGGTATAGTATGTAAGATTTCTTACCTCAGTAGCGAAGAGCGACGAATTTCAGCAGCGAATTGGGGTGGGAAATGTGGCATATGGACAACTGCTTGCCTGGTGTCGCTTGGGGGACGGTGTGAAGCTGATAACGGTCCCCGTCCCACCGTGGTCCAGTGTCTACTCTCAGAGTCTGACTTCCTGGTTGTTGGGAATGCAAGTCGACAGGCAGGTAGGTAGGCCATCCAATCATTTCATTCCAGCCGAATGGGCCATCTAATCATTTCATTCGAGCTGAAGGTCAAGTTGACAGGCAGGTAGTCCGTCTAATTGGACTTATTATTATTGGACAGACTTATTACAGTATTGTGACCTACAGACACCGGATTTTTTTCTTTTTGATTTATTGATTGCTGTCGGGATATAAAGACAATTTCAACAAATATAACCAAAATGCTTCTCAAAAAATCACCTACCCTACCTTTAATGACAAGATGAGCAATAATCCATTTCCATGTGTGAATACTTGATTCTGATTGGCCGGTGACTGGCTGCTAGATAGTGTATAAAGGACCCCAATTAATTCACCCTATCAGTCTAAATGTTTCCTATTGTCAGTTGTGATAGCAGTGCTAAAAATGGAGCCTCAATGGCCTATCACACACACAGGAACATACTGTCTAATCATCATCCTTATCACCTACAACATAAAGTAAAGTACTGGGGAAAAGCACCAATTTGGCCTCTGACCAGTTGATTTCATAAATCATTGATTTCAGTCTGACATCACTTTATACTGTTGAATATGTTGATTTATAACCTACATAACACTTTTATAGTTCTATCATTAATTCTCATTAGCTGATAATTCCTACCTATTAAGTCAATACTGTATCTGATGTGGTAATCAGAGAGGGGGGGGGGGTATTAACCTGTCTATAACAGTCCCATGGTGCAATACCTACAGCCTGAAGTTCACTCTGTTCTCATGAAACAATTAGACACAGTTCTGATAACTGTGTTGCATTCACAAAAAGTGTTGAGGAGGTGGAGAGAGGCTTCATTCATAATATGATCCTCGCTTACCACTCAGTTTCACTTGTAGCTGATAATAATCATAGTGCAAGGTACATAGTAGAGGCTGTAGGACAAAGACAGAAAGGAGAAATACAGGAAAGTCACAAGTGCAACAGACTGTATGTTTAAATGTAGTCTTTATTTGTTTATGAGAGGTATCCGTATATAATAGGGATGTGGTAGCTTTTAATTGGTTCCCTTAGAGAGAGGAAAGGAGTGTCCTGACTGAAAAACAAGTGAGGCCGATGGCTGAGAGAATACCCGGAGTGACAATAAAGTAAAGAGCCAGGAGTATCAAGGCCAGAGTGTATGCAAAGCATTCAAGGGCATCATTAATTGACATTTATTTTGGTGTGTATAATAATGATAAGTAAATAATATGTAAAAGTGTTTATTTGTATAGAATTACATCAAAATGAGATTCCCTCCCTTGGAGAGTGACAGCATGTGCCTATTGTAACTTACATCGTACACAATATAACAATATAAGTAGGTGGGGTTTAGTTTTGCAAATGAATTTAGAACGGTGATAAGACTGTTTCTGCAAGTACGTCATTACTGTGCAGCTATCTGGAAAAAAACAACGCTCCTCCAGCCAATCACAATCGAGTATTCACCCAGGCCATGGTATAACTGCATTTAATACCTGTTCCTTGACTTCTTACAGTGATAACATTTATCCCTGCTCAATAATCTACAATCAGAATTTAGAATGTATTGGGATTTGTTTTTTGCCCACATCCTGTTATCATCCAGTTTAATGTCATCCTGTTGTCTCATCACCTGTCGGCCAAAGACTTTTCCCAAGAGTGTGTTTTTGCCTCCAGTCCTATCTCTCTCATCCCCCTTACCCCGTAATAATATTAATAGTGTTAATATACAACCGAGGAGGCAAGAACACCCCTCCCCTTCTGCCTGAAGGCATAAAGACACACCCACACAGACTCACACACCTTCAACTGCGGCTGCGTTTGTTGGTTGTGATACTTCCAACTAAAGTTTTCTGTCCAATTTACATTAAATGAGTCTCATCCTGGATCCCCAGCACCTGAACTACGGGGACTACAGCCTACAGATCAAAATACAACACTCCTCCCATGCAACCTCTTGCCTGCTCCTTGTATCTGCAAGTACTTTGAAAATACTATACTCTTAAGAGAGAGTGACAGACCACCGGAAGAGAAAAGGGAGGAAAAGAGCAGCTGGTAACACCTATACAGAAAACAACAAGTGAGAAAAATGATCATGAATGTGAAGAAGCAGCTGTGGTCCCTGGCTTTTATGGTGCTGCCTGGAATGGGGTTTGGCTTGATCTGCATTGGGGCCTACCTGTTGTCCCTGCAGAGCAACCACCACAGCCTGAGGGTCATCCCGATCTACGTCATGATCGCCTGCGGCTTCCTGGTTAATCTGGCCACGGTCTTCTGGGCCATTTGCCACAGCATGAAGAGCAAGATGTACCAAAGAAGAAGCCACGACCGGCGTGCCTGTGTTTACAGTATTGACAGGTAAGACCGACTATGTCCAAAACCCAGAAAACTTGGTACACATCGAATGTATAACTCTAATGAAATACTGAATATCAAAGAAATGTGTGTTTAAGTCATTACACTTGTTTTGCAAAACTGAGAATATTGAGCCAATTTGTTTCTATGCAACGGTAGTACTTTTGTAAAAATAAAAAAAAGTGACCATAACCATGCAAAAATATTAATTAAATATTAAAAGTATAAGTTAGTTTCAAGTCCCTCTCCAGAGTAGAGTCTATGATATGTGTATGAAATGATGAAAAAATCTTTTTGTATTTGCTTCAAAACTCGGAAATTCGGCCTTAATCTTGGTACTTACAGTACATACCTGTCACTTAAATTGAACCAAGCCAGTACCACTAACACCCATACATTCTCTGTCTTGACCTCTGCATACCCAGCTCCTACCCTCCGTCTTACGAGGAGTCCCAGAGGAATCATGTCCGTCCTGACACAGCCACTGACTCGGCGGCGGTGGTCGATGAGGTGGCCATGACAATGGGCCTGGCCCCTCCTCTGTACAGCCAGGACAGCTCTGAGGCCCCAGACTGCACATGGAGCTGGGAGCAGCCTCCTCCTTACACGCAGACACAAACCGACCTCCGGGGAAACGTGGCTGCGGCTGCGGCTGCACAGGCGCAGTGGACAGCCTTGCCCAGATACGGAGGGGAAAGTACTGCTGAGTAAGGATTGCTGATCCTAGATAGAGATGACTTCCCGACTCAGCATAACTGAACTACATTTCAAGAAAGTTTCAACAAAAGGGCCACATGTGGATGGATAACACGGCTAATAAATTATGGACCACTTAAGCTTTGTTTCCTGAGCCCATGCCCAGTTGACCAGCTTGACCTCTGAACTCTACCCTCTGACCTGACCTGTTGGGGTGGTGTTGAGGTATTGGTATCTTCATGTTACTCAAATGGGGTTGGTTGGTGTATTATCTTGCTTTCCTAAAGCAAGCGGATTAGATGCATAAACATTATGAATGAATAGTCTTTTTAGACACTTTACTTTTGTATTGTATTTTGTATTTTATCTTGTATAGTTTTATATTATTTATATTATATTACCCTGCTATTCATCCTACTGTACATTCTGTATTCCCTTTAATTGCTGCTGTGGCACATGAATTTCCCCAAGGGGATCAATAAAGTGCAATCTAATCTAATAAAAAAAACTTGTGGAGCAAGAATGTTATGCAAACAGTGAAAAACATGGATGTGTGCATTACTGTTATTCGTGGAGCCTGTGATTTAAGGTAATTCAGTCACCCACCCGCCTAAACATTTGACACTAGTCACAGAAACATCAACGACCTCACTTAATCCCTCAACCTATTCCTACAGCTTGTCACTGCAACAAATTGAAATGCAATGAATAGGCATTGATTCTCATTCACCCTCAGGCATAAACCCTGGCATCATAGGGTCAATAACTTGTAATGGCTGAAAGCTAATCTCTGCAAGGCTGTATGAGCGTATCCTTACGGATATCCACTGGCATATCCTCAACTATTAATGACGGCAATCCGTGTTTATGAGATCCTGTTCTCTGTCTCAGTCAGGCTGTATAAAGATCAACCCTATTTATTTCTTATTAACACACTTCACATTTGGTTCACATGCAGGTGCTGTGCACAACAGAGGAAATGCAGCTTTAGTACAACATGGCTCAATTATGAAAAATTAAAAGTTTAAATAAAAAAAATGTAAAGAATTAAATATGCAATTAAAAATGCAATGCAAAATGCATAAGGGTTACATAGCATGTACTTTTGTTAGTCCCCATTGTACCAGTCCGATTCAATAACAAATACAAGAAAAATAAAAATGATTACACGCATAAGATTTTATTTGGATAAAAAAAAGAAACGATCAATTTAAATATGGTTATATGGCTTTCCCAAAGGGCAAAACAGGAAAATTAAAGAAAGAAACAAAAAAGCCCAAATAGTATACCATTTTAAAATAGATTTGTCTGTGTTCCCTGTGACTTCTAGGTATTTCACATTTTGAATACCCCATCTTTAGGTAGTAAATACATGAGATTGGGACTATTTAAGGCCTTTATAAGACATCCTCTGATCGTATCTTAATTCTCTTTGATCGTGTAGTTGTGATGTAATTTTTGATTTACAGTTTGATAAAAGTTTGATTATTTCTGCATGAAATGATGAAACGATGGGGGGGAAAAGCATTGAGTTGTATATCAGTGGATGGGCATAAGCATTCTCAAAAGTGAACATTGCATAAAATGGTATAACATGAAAACAGCACAGTGAATGAACTCCCTCAGGCACCTTCAGTCAATAATTCTTGACAAATGTAAGGCACAAACATAAAGGCATTCTGCATTAATATTAATATCTTTGCTATGTTCAGAATATAAATATGTTTTTGTTATTGATCAAAAACATATATTTATTACATAGCTACCACAGTTTGACAACCAAATATGAGTTTTCAAGAACTGAGACAGACGAGGATGGTCAATAAACAATTGACCAGTGATATGCTCCAGTAGTCACCACTTTGCTGGGTGTGTGTGCTCTTTTTTCATCATCTTAAGTGAGACAGAAAAATAGCGATTGAATCGTTGGGACAGAGAGGGATGTGAGAAATGTCAGAACAGTACAGGGAAAGTTAATTCGACTTTTTTTTTGTGTGCCTGCATGCGTATGTGTGTTTGTACGTGCATGTGTGTTTTCTTGGTTGCTCAGGTGATGACGTTAGGACCGCGGCGTCCTGTCCTCTCGTGGATGTTGGAGATCTTCAGGCCGATGGCAATGAGCGGACCCAGCACCACCTGCAGTTAGAAAAACACACACATGTTGCAGACAAGAATTTTCTGTGTATGGATATAAATACACTACAGTACACAGAACTGGCTTAGGTTGAAACACACAAAACCTCTGCTTAGTTACTGTGCCAACATGTCTTAGTGTGTATGATTGTAGTAAGAAATTGTAATTTTGCTGTCATTTCTTGTCATGCAGACAACAGCATGACTGGCCCAGGAGTTTTATTGTTATACTGTTCTCTTCCCCTAGGTTGTATGGGGTTGTGGGATCTGATACAGCATACATGCAAGTCATGCCTGATGCTTTATGTGCCCTGGGTAAGGGCCACAATGATTAGAAATTGATAACTACTAATATTAATGATAGACGGTTCAGTAGACGGTTCAGTATCGGTCAGAGAACAGTAACATGGGAAACTAATGGCTTTCCCAATTCAAATATATTAAGTAACTGGTCAAACTGATCTTGTATGATTCTGTAGCAGTATTTTTTATTTCAATTGAATGATTGTGGGATACTATGACAAACAATACATACAATAGTCCACACACAGTGCAGTGGTGAAAAGAGAAAGTTTATCTGAACACCGAACTCCCAGATCCTTGTATGTAGGTTAGCCATTAAGCGAAAGCCCTCACTGATATAAATCTTATGGTTGGGTGGCCAAACCTAAATGAGGCCGGTCTAGCCATCACGACGGCTGCTTTACAACCCTTGGGTATTAGTCAAGTATATTACCGAACCAAATGTCCGAACAACCATAACCACATAAGTAGCTGGTGATGTTAATCGCGCCAAAGTCCACATTCCACACCAGTTCACAGGGTCAGAGGAATGACGCACCATTAGTGTAGAAACATAACATGCCATTTCATTAGTGTACAATGTTGTAGTTGTATTAACGGCCATGTTGCAAATTTTAATCTCCTTGTTTAAAGGTACGATATGCAATGTTTTGAGAAGCATTTTTTTTTGTTATATTTGTTGAAATTGTCTGGATGTCAACTTGACCTTCAGCTCGAATTAAATGATTGGATGGCCCATTCGGCTGGAATGAAATTATTGGATGGCCTACCTGCCTGTCGACTTGCATTCCCAACAACCAGGAAACCAGACTCCAGTAGTAGAGACTGGACCACGGTGCGACGGGGGCCGTTATCGGCTTCACACCGTCCCCCAAGCAACAACAGGCAAGCGGACTACCGTACGCCACATTTCCCACACCCACCCGCACGTCGGCGGGATTCGGTGCTGAAATTCGGCACTCTTCGCTCGCCGCTACTTAGGTAAGAAATCTTACCTACTATACCTTTAACATAGTAAACACATCAAAGATTCAACAATGCAGTCCTTGCATGTATGGGGGGCGTAATTTATTGTAATGATGTTTTATGTGTTTATTTTGGGGGTAAATACAATAAATAGATCTGTAACATCTCATCCTGGACATTAATGTTCTGTGTTTCATGTCTGTTCTTATTTCACGTGTCCTCCCTTTTCTCTTTCTCATTTCAGTGACGTCGTTCCCTCACCTCATGTGTGTGTGTGCCATCTGCTGATTGCCACTCCCGTCCTGATTGTCTTCACCTGTCCTTGATTAGTTCCCTGTGTATATAGTCCCTGTGTTTCCACTTAGACCCTGCCAGATCGTTATGTTCCTAGTGTCATATCTTTCCAGTTTTTTGGATTGCTTCCCTGGTTTCGACCCCTGCTCTGTCCCTGGTGATTCTCCAGTGACACACCATTTTGTAGCCATGCTTGTACTGCTGTAGTTGTTTTTTTGTTTTGTTTTGGTGAATAAACCCCACATGGTTTGGTACACTTGGCATGTCTTTCCACTGCATCATCCAGCTGTTAAAATGGTCATTCTAACAGAGACCATGAAGGCTACTCTGAGTACACCATTGCCTTCATGTACAGTAAGCCCTTGCTTGAGCCAAAGGATAAGCGTATGTTTGGGTTTTGGGTGTTGAAAGCGGATATTGCAATGCATGATGATGTAATGCCACGGGTAGTGTTGTGTTGATGTTGAGTTACATGGCACACTGACAGACACCTACTGATACAGCCCATACAACAGTAACTGATTCCACTAGGACAGCGTATGTAAACAGATGGAAGTAGAGGAAGGACTCAAAGAACATTTCAGTGATGCAGAGATAATCAGAAGTGCACTAAACAGCATGAGACACCACAACATATGCAACAATGCACAGCTTGAGGTAAACACAATACAAGAGCCCAACACCCGGCAAGAGACCTCTGAGCAGAAACTAAAACTGACACTACAAAACAGCTCACACCAAAATAAACTCGCCAGCATAAAAGAGTCCATGAAACAGCCAATGGAGTCATGGCAGTCAGACCACATGTACCAATGAATTATGGCACCCAATAGAGAAAAGCCTTATGGCTGTGTGGAACAGAGCCTCCCCAACTGCAGTAGTTGTTTCTTCTGTGGTGAAACAAAGACGTGGGCAACCAGAGAAGCTGATACCTCCCCTTATTAACCTACTCTGTGGTGCCATCTTAGGCCACTGTGAATTGTATACAGACCCTGAAACCCAGTGTACATCAGGGACGCCTGACGACATTGTTCAAGGAGGTGAAAGAGTTCATCCAGGGATCTCCTGGCGAAAGGTGGATAGTGGGGTCATATTGGGCTCCCATAGGGGACGAACGTTGTATCCCACACCTTGATTTCTGATCATCATGAGTCTATGGGATGCTCGCTTATTATCTGCTTCATGGTCGGCATCAATGCCTTAAAACTTCTTTGGTTTGCTGGAGCCAAGTAACAGCGGTAAATCCTATTATGATAAGAAAGCAAGAGGAGAAGTATTGCAGCACAAAGAAAGTGTTGGTCGGGAACGTTGAGGGGCAAGGTGGCCCCAGGAAGCTTTGATCATAATTGAAGAACACTACAGTATATGTTGTGTAGGGACAGGTTGCAGACAATGATGTGTACATTGTCTATCCTGACAGTGGTGCCAAGTGCAAAACCATAACTCTGCATTGAAACCTGTTACTACTTGTAAATGACTTAGCAGTTGACCCTCCACCATGTATAGTCAAACCAGAGAAAAGAAAAAGAAAAGAAAGTTATAGAAGAACAAAACCACAATAGTGACACATCTGGTTCAGATGACTAATGGTCTGGGGGGGTTATTGGATAGGAATACCTGCAAACAGGGTAGAGCAGCGAGCATCAGAACCAGTTACTGACAGACCTAGCGTGACTCAGAGAGACGGCTCAGAGATCAACCTTGATCCACGAGAATCCAACCCATGTTTCAGTCACAGTACCTGAGAGACCTACTGTACCACATTCCTGTCTGAGTACCTGTAAGGGAAGAAAGACAACCCACAAACCACTACTCATCTGATCCAGTCCAACCACCTGTCACGAAAGAGAGACAAACTCAAAGGAACCTGAAGATGAAGACTTCCAAAATAAAGAGTAACCAGAGACTTCGACTGAATGGTTGAGCACAAAGAACCTCATACCTGAGTAAGAAATCGAACCCTGACTGCCCTTGGTTAGACGGTCACATATGAGACTCTAGGCCAGGGGTTGGCAACTGGTGGCCCGCGGGCCAAAACTGGCCCGCCAGCAATAATATCTGGCCCGCCAGATGATTTTGAAAATCTGATTTTTTAAAATGATTTGCTTATCTTCACAAAAACGGGAATTTCATACAGAATTCAAAGCCTTTATTCTGAAAAGTTGCGGCACGCATAACCTGTTGTCAATTCTTCAAGTGTGTTTCCCTCTGTCTGGAGCGGATAGGCCACTTTGAAGGGGCCGTCTTATATTGCACTCTTTGCAAACAGCAACACCTTCGTTACAGATATGACAGACCAGATTGGCATTTGTGAAATCAGGTAGGATGAACGCATACTTCTCTTTTCATTCCTCTTTGAACGCCCTCGCTGTCAACTTTCCTCTTCATAGCTTTCGACAATGACATTTTTGTCTTGCTAGCTAGCAATGTTTTGCTAATTACACTCAACGCGAACCTCCAGCACACAAACAATTTAAAAAAAATGTTACGATGTAGGTAACGTGAGGATGCGTTGATGGATAGTCCAATTCTGAGAGTAAATGTCCGTAAAATAACTTTTACATTACGTTAGGCTCAAAGAAGAAGCAGTCATTTTCAAAATTGAAATGATACACATTTATTATTAACAGTATGGAAAGGGAAATATACTTTGTTGAGAGCATTTTATGACATTTTATTCTCCACAGAGTGGAGCAGTAGACAAAGCAGTTATAAGACGCTAGTAACAGTCTGTACCAAATTCAAGTTACCTTTTTTAAACCAATACATTTCTTAAATTAGTATTTAAATCTTAAATAAACATAGGATAGTTTAGATTAGAAGAAAAAAAGTTTAAATTAGTAGAAAAAAAATCAGGTTTCGCCTGATGAAGATGTGATGTTTTGGCCCGCCATTCAATTGCTTAGAAAAAAATTGGCCTGAGGCCAAATTTACTTGCCGACCCCTGCTCTAGACCAACCCTCTCTACAAGCACACCCCACTGTCAACAGTCACAACATTCAGTGCATCTTACTCACCTGTGTGTAGCCGATCACATTCCTTCACCCTACCGCCTTGGCTTGCACCAGAAATGCCACTCAACATGCCACTGTGTTTTTGAGGGAGCGTGCAACAGCCGCAGAATGTGTGGTTACCTTTGTGTTACTTTGTTTTATATGGGGAGAATTCTTAAATATTGGGAAATTGCTGCTGCTAATCTATTAGGGCCTGCTGGCTTGGCCCTGGGGGTTTTACGACACTCACAATGTGCTCTCATAACTCAAGGGAAAGAGAAGCCATGCTGTCCTGTCTGATCATTTGTCCTGGTTTTCAGCATCTGCTAAACCAGTCCCACCCTTGGGACCTGTAACACAAGCAACGATAAGACAATACTGTCTCATCGTTTTATTACGTCTGTTGCTGTTTGATATGAGTTCAATAAAGCTTTGATATCGGCCTTTTTATGAATAAACTGTCCTACACGTCAAAAGAATACTTTAGGCAAGTGAGTGGGTGTAGTAATAACTGCGCAATGGGTTTTGGTCTTCCCATAACGATAGACTATAGTTTATTGCAAACAGATCAATGATGAAAAACACATATGCAAACAAACACACACATGCACACACGCACACACACACACATACACACACACTCCCTACCTGTGTCTCTCTGTTGTGTCTCTCGGGGTCTCTCTCGAAGCTCTCGGCGTAAATGCGGATGGTGGCCCCCGCCCCTCCTCCACTCCCACTCAGCCGAAACACCAGACGAGATGCATCGGTGAAGACGATCCTTAGACCCTACAAGCATAGAGGAAAGGAAGGGAAACAACATCAAACTATGGGTAAATTATTATTATTATTATTACTACGATAGAGTCAGGTTCTTGATCATTCATTAGGTTTAAATTATAGCAATATTAGATACTGGCACTTGTAAAAAGGGTGACAAAGTAAGCATACAGAGGAATCTCAGAGAATCAGTAGCAGGTCATACTAAAAAATTAATAAAAAACTGCAGTAACTGCAATCATCCACTAGATGTCACTAGTGTCAAGTGTGTTGCTGGGACTGTATTTATCGAGGAATACTCCTCTGTTTGCCTCCCTCCCCTCAACCCTGACCATAGTACTGTCCATAAAGTTATGTAAGCTCACCAGTGATTGCTACTCCAGTACTATTCACAGAAACCCTATGAAAATTGATTTAATGATTTAAACCAGAACGACCAGTACAGACTCAAATGTGTTTTCATCCTTGTCTCATCGTCCTCTACCGTTTATTCTTTCCTTGAACTTTAATCACTTACACACACTTCGAGGAAAAACAGGATATGTGTTGCTTTGGGGGCAACCAACTGCAACCCTGGCTGGTTGACATAAAGAGATAAGGCTCTTTGACTAATGGATGTGTGATGAGTCTTATCTGTCCTAAATTCCTCAGCGCCTGTCTCCTTATCCCTTCAGAGCAAAAGACAAGATCAGGGGGGGAAAGAACCTGCAATACATATTGAGAAAAACAAGGAGGAGCATGAATAAAAAGCATGTTCCAAACTTTACAAAAATCAAGACACACTTTAGGAAGTCACACCATGGACCAGCCTTGAATGACTCTGCTGTAGTTGTCGTAATTGCTAAAGTCAGAGGCCACTTCCATCACCTCAGAGATATGAAGTACTACAGGTTACGTATATGTCTTGTTATTGCCAAAAATATGAATCCAGTTCCTTTAAGAACACTACAAACGTTAAAGGGATGATCACACCACTCCTGTAGAACACTAGCCCAATATCTGACTCAGCTTCATCATTTATAGACCATGGGATGAGAAGGAAAGTGTCTATCTATGGAGCATTCCCCTTCCTCTTAATCCGAATTTGGCGAGGAGTGGCGAACATGCCAGAGTCTCGGTCAGCAGGGAACGGCGATAATGAGAGATGTCCGTCCGTCCGCCCGCCTGTCTGTCTGTCTTTCTATCTGCGTGTGTCTGTGGGCTCATCTCTAACAATAGAGAGAGGCTGTTATCAGGAAGCCGACTGATGCCTGTTAAAAAACACCGTCCTCGGCAGAGTTCAGAGAGGCCCCCGAGTGGAGCGCATACTAGCCGGCCACAAATGGTGTGTGTCGTCTTGTCTGTGTCACTTTCAAAAATACAGTGATGGATAGATAGGAGGAGGGAAAGAGAGAGAGAGAGAGAGAGAGAGAGAGAGAGAGGGGGCGTTGTATGTGTTCTATGCAGCATGAATTCAGTAGCTGCTAATAAAGGCTGCCGTGCCATTGCTCTATAAATCCCTCCCTCCCTTTCCAACTGACACAGCCTTGCAGAAGGGGGAGAGAGAGAGAGAGAGAGAGAGAGAGAGAGAGAGACGACAGCTGATATAACCCTGTCCTGAGAGGAATGTGTGCTGTAATAGTACACACTAGGGTAGCTGCGATACTGAGGATTTACCAGTGAGGGAGAGAAAGAGGAGGGTGTTACATTTTAGGGTGACTGACTAACTAGATGTGGAGTGTTCTGTGGTCCCGGTGACCCTGTGGAGTGTTCTGTGGTGACCCTGTGGAGTGTTCTGTGGTCCCGGTGACCCTGTGGAGTGTTCTGTGGTCCCGGTGACCCTGTGGAGTGTTCTGTGGTCCCGGTGACCCTGTGGAGTGTTCTGGTCCAGATGACCCTGTGGAATGTTCTGTGGTCCCGGTTGACCCTGTGGAGTGTTCTGGGCCAGCTGACCCTGTGGAGTGTTCGGCGGTCCGGGCGAGCCTGG